>OX235276.1:2660731-2723932 GCA_944472155.2 Trichobilharzia szidati
GTGTGCCACTTGAAGCAATCCTGTTCCATGCAGAACATGCTCCAATACTCCATCACCGTTTCTCATTCATTACCTACAATAAATGCACAGGAGTGTTTTGAGGCCACTTTTGAAAGTATGTGCAAGAGCAGTTTACGACATATCAACATTGGTTGGTAGTTAAAAAATATGAAATCCGTGAATTCCGATTCCTTTTGATGGATGAAAAATATTTGCACCCTCTGGATTCAAGCGAGCCGATATGTGACACATTTCATCCAAAATTAGTCATTTCCGAGATTCGATCTGATGATGTGTCGGTTTTCAACTAATTTTCAACCTTCAGCCATTCAAATGCATCGGTGTTAATAAGAAACCATGAATTTCTGTAATCGTCAATATTGCATACTGACACCGTGACCATGTGGGCATGCTCTCTAATAATATCTGTTAGGCATTTGCGCATTTTGGAACAGATAAATGAATTATAATCATATTTCAACTGTTGTTTATACACAGTGATAAGCTTTTGATTTTGAAAATATTTCGGGTGAAATTACTGCCTGTGATCACACTGACTATTGGGATTTATTTTAATTCATATATAATTTTTTATCATATATATCGTTTGTTCACGTTATTTCTATGCAGAATTACATTCCATGTTATTGACAGATGTCCTGAGTCACCTGTCTTGCATAAAATCGTTATCATATTCAATCAATGTAGAGTCAGTTATTAGTCTTTCCATCTGTTCTTATTTCATTTCAGAATACATACGTTTTCCTATTCACTGTTATGTCTATCATCCCACGCATGTGCATCTCTGGATGAATCTTTTTCTAAATTATTGGGTGACTGCCTTCGCACTGTTAAATGTTCTTTGTTCAGCATCACAGCTGTTTTTTAAAGTTGTTAGGCATCGTGCCACCTGTCTGGCACATTGTATTCACAACAACGTGATTTTTGTTGCCAATGTCATGGAAAAGATCGGCAGCTCCTGAATATTGCCATAAGGAGCCCTTGTTTTCATCTGACACGCACGCCTCAGCCATCAATCTCTCCACTTCCTACACAAGTTTTGTTTCATTTGATGTAATGGGAACTTCGTGCAGCCTAATGAGTTGATGCTGAGACACCAGTTGCGTAATTCAACTACGGCCAAATCCCTTATTGAGACATTTTTGACGTTTTTCGTATATGAAGCTTTCCGATATGAGAGACACATTGAAGAGGCGCTATTCATGGTCTGTAAAAAAAAATTCAATGTAAGAATTGGAAGGGTCTTTACGAGACCTTGGGGAGAAGTTGTGTTTCCCACTGGTGCTTTCTCACAAATAACTTGCTGTCACTGAGATTATTGTCGCTTCAAATTTCCAGGTTCATTATTCAGTCTGAGTATCCGAAATTTCGGTGAAATACGGTTATTCGATCGAACGAACAAACAAATAGAGTCTAATGCTCAGATTTTGTTTGGATGAGGGATTCATCCTAGAAAAGACATCATAATTAATATCAATCTCGTAAATAAACCAATAAATTGTCAAAAACATCCAGCTTCCGAATACTCCAGCAAACAGCAGAGGCTATTGCAATGCGCCTATAACAACCGATGCTCTTTATGCCAAACAAACAGATCCAGTGCAAACTGTCAATCTGATGTAGTGATATATACTAAAGAATCTAAAAATTACGTCGGCCATCTAGTTATGGCTCCCCATCCTGTAGATATAAATTCCCTTACCCTAACTATTTTATCTGCATAAACTAACCTTTTATTTTCTTATTTAGACGTAGTCATTAACCTGCACACTCTCTCTCACACACACAATGCACATTTCCTTCTGCCTCAATATATCTGCCCCCAGCCCATCCTGTGGACTATCAGTCATTCATATGAAGTTTAAATAAAGCAAGAACAACAGCGGTTTGTGCAGAATAATATGGTACCATCATTTATTTCGTCGGCTTCTCATCAGCTGCTTACAGCCTTAATAAATTGTGAGGTTTACGTACAGAAAAGTTTTAACATACTTGCAAATTTTTACATGTTGTCAGTTGACAGAAAGTTCCAAAGTGAACAGTGCTCAGAAAATTGCGCTTATATAGTTTTTACACAGGCAATTCAAGTTTAAACAGAATAGATGTATGCATGCAATGGTAAAGGAGTTACGTAATAAAGACGAGGGGTGAGTAAGATGGTGAGTAACTAATAAATTAGGTAACGATGTACTGAGTTCAAATCACGTCATAGAAACAAGAGACAAACAAATTTCAGATTTACAAAAAGGAGGGGTGAGGTTAAAGACAAAGAATACGTAATCAGATTAGAGAATAAAGACATCCAGTTACCATGGCAAGGAAAGACTGATAACTGCTTCTTTCTGAACACATAAATCTGGTTTGAAGCGTTTGATGGAAATTGCTTCGGCAAACTTGAGGAGAATGGAGCTCCTTTGTCTATTGATAATTTTGAAGGATTTCTCGATTTCCACCTCATGACCCGTGTCGAGGAGATGCCTGGCGATGGCACTGTTTAAAGAATTTGTTCCCTTTAGACGTAAGCTTTTTGGTACATGTTCAGAAAATCGTAGATATGCCCTTCTTTCTGTCCTTCCAATGTAACTGCTCCCGCAGATGCATGTGAATTTGTATATGCAGTTGGAGTTCACATGAGAAGGATATCTATCGATTTTTGATTGCACCAACGAGCAAGTTGTTTGATAGACGGGAACGAGCTTGGCTGCAGGATAGGCTATAGCTAGTGATGTACTCAGCCTTCTGTTGATCATCGCTGTAATCTTTTCACCTTTATAATCAAGCTGAAAGTAGATTGGCTTTTTTTCCACTGTGATTTGTTTTACATTTTTGACTTCAGATCTTCCATACTTGTTGATGAACCTTTGAGGGTACCCATTTCTCTTCAATGTCTTTTCAAGAAACTCAAATTCTTCCTCTAATTTCTCTGTAGAGCATATTCTTCTCGCTCTATAGTACAGAGTCTTGACTAGACCGCGTTTAAAGCTATTTGGACAAAAGCTATTGAAATGTAAATATTGTCCTTTCCATGTAGACTTTCGATAAATTGACTTTTGAAGACTACCGTCTTCTAGGCGTTCCATGGCGACGTCGAGGAAGTGAAACTTTCCGTCATTTTCCTGTTCCATAGTAAACTCAATATTTCTGTGTGCATCATTGAATAATGCGAGTAAGTGTGAAGCATGACTTTCATTGTTGCACACTATAAATGTGTCATCAACATATCGACAGTAGGAATTTGTTTCGTCGATTGCATGCTTCAACTTTGTTCTTTCAAGGTTGGACATGAATATATCTGCTAAAACAGGGCTAAGTGGACTGCCCATAGCTACACCATCTATTTGGCGGTAAAGAGTGTTGTCAAATTGAAATTGCACATCCGTGGTACACATAAGGAGTAGGCGTTTGAATTCCGACTCTGGGAGTGGGAGAAGATCAGACTGATGACAAATGATCTCAATAGTTTCGTTGATTGGAATCATTGTGAACAAGGAGGTTACGTCAAATGACACCATGAACTTATTTAAAACGTTCATGTGGTTCACACTTTCCGAGAAATGAAATGAGTCCTTCATAGTGTGCACGCCTAGCCGTTGACGAATAGGTTCCAATTTCTCTGCAAGCCAACGTGCCACCTTATGCTGGGGCGAGTTGATCATCGAAAGTATGGGTCTCAGGGGGACTTCTTTTTTGTGTATCTTCGGAACGCCATACATGTGTGGCAAGCGGGACCCTCGGGGTTTCAAATCATTGTACGTAGTGTTGTCAATCAATTTCTTCTTTAGCAGATCTCTCAGTGCGTTTGTGATACGTTTTTCGACTGCATCAGTCTTATCTTTCTGGCAATTGTCAACTTTGAACCTCAACGGGTCATTTAACACAGTTTTCATCTTTGCAATGTAGTCGTCTTTATCCATCAGCACCACTCCTGAGCCTTTGTCAGGTCGCAATATAACAATTCTGTCATTATTCTTGAGAGCTTTTAATGCTCTTTGATGCTCATCAGAAAGGACTTTGGAATATGACATTGGAGTAATGAGGTATTGGTTTGCAACATCAACCAGCTTAGATTTGAACCAGCTCTTCTTGTCCTCATCAACTGGGGTAAGGTCATTCAGTTGATAGAAAAGGTTTTCGAATTGAGCTGCGACATCGGTTCTTTTGATAAAGTTATTCGGGATATGGAAGTTAAATCCGAGGGAAAGCACTTCCATTTCAATGCCTCCCCGCAGAATCTTTCAAATCACTGGATCGTTTGGTGACAATTCGTTGCAGAATATCCAGAGAAGTGACCCGAATAAAATTTTACGATGAATGCTTGCAGTCCCACTGCTTTCCCCGCCATCTCATCAAGTCATTACGTACTTGCAAATTACCACCCTCTCTCAAAAACCTTCGACGCATCACGAAGTCGCATATCGAATCAACAGAATCTCTGATTTCAAAATTGAGAACTGAAGCCCAATCCTTTGATGGTGTCGTCAACAGTTTAAATATAGTATGCCGAATCAAATTCATCAATTTTATCCAAGAGGTTCAACAGAAAACGTCTGCGAATTTTTACAGAACTCTTTCGAAATCTCTGACGAAGGAGAAAATATATGACGTCTTCCCAGATAACCCTGAGGAGTTTGTGTACAACCTGTCGAGTTTGAATTTAAGCCGCATTGAAATGGAAGTGCTTTCCCTCGGATTTAACTTCCATATCCCGAATAACTTTATCAAAAGAACCGATGTCGCAGCTCAATTCGAAAACCTTTTCTATCAACTGAATGACCTTACCCCAGTTGATGAGGACAAGAAGAGCTGGTTCAAATCTAAGCTGGTTGATGTTGCAAACCAATACCTCATTACTCCAATGTCATATTCCAAAGTCCTTTCTGATGAGCATCAAAGAGCATTAAAAGCTCTCAAGAATAATGACAGAATTGTTATATTGCGACCTGACAAAGGCTCAGGAGTGGTGCTGATGGATAAAGACGACTACATTGCAAAGATGAAAACTGTGTTAAATGACCCGTTGAGGTTCAAAGTTGACAATTGCCAGAAAGATAAGACTGATGCAGTCGAAAAACGTATCACAAACGCACTGAGAGATCTGCTAAAGAAGAAATTGATTGACAACACTACGTACAATGATTTGAAACCCCGAGGGTCCCGCTTGCCACACATGTATGGCGTTCCGAAGATACACAAAAAAGAAGTCCCCCTGAGACCCATACTTTCGATGATCAACTCGCCCCAGCATAAGGTGGCACGTTGGCTTGCAGAGAAATTGGAACCTATTCGTCAACGGCTAGGCGTGCACACTATGAAGGACTCATTTCATTTCTCGGAAAGTGTGAACCACATGAACGTTTTAAATAAGTTCATGGTGTCATTTGACGTAACCTCCTTGTTCACAATGATTCCAATCAACGAAACTATTGAGATCATTTGTCAGCAGTCTGATCTTCTCCCACTCCCAGAGTCGGAATTCAAACGCCTACTCCTTATGTGTACCACGGATGTGCAATTTCAATTTGACAACACTCTTTACCGCCAAATAGATGGTGTAGCTATGGGCAGTCCACTTAGCCCTGTTTTAGCAGATATATTCATGTCCAACCTTGAAAGAACAAAGTTGAAGCATGCAATCGACGAAACAAATTCCTACTGTCGATATGTTGATGACACATTTATAGTGTGCAACAATGAAAGTCATGCTTCACACTTACTCGCATTATTCAATGATGCACACAGAAATATTGAGTTTACTATGGAACAGGAAAATGACGGAAAGTTTCACTTCCTCGACGTCGCCATGGAACGCCTAGAAGACGGTAGTCTTCAAAAGTCAATTTATCGAAAGTCTACATGGAAAGGACAATATTTACATTTCAATAGCTTTTGTCCAAATAGCTTTAAACGCGGTCTAGTCAAGACTCTGTACTATAGAGCGAGAAGAATATGCTCTACAGAGAAATTAGAGGAAGAATTTGAGTTTCTTGAAAAGACATTGAAGAGAAATGGGTACCCTCAAAGGTTCATCAACAAGTATGGAAGATCTGAAGTCAAAAATGTAAAACAAATCACAGTGGAAAAAAAGCCAATCTACTTTCAGCTTGATTATAAAGGTGAAAACATTACAGCGATGATCAACAGAAGGCTGAGTACATCACTAGCTATAGCCTATCCTGCAGCCAAGCTCGTTCCCGTCTATCAAACAACTTGCTCGTTGGTGCAATCAAAAATCGATAGATATCCTTCTCATGTGAACTCCAACTGCATATACAAATTTACATGCATCTGCGGGAGCAGTTACATTGGAAGGACAGAAAGAAGGGCATATCTACGATTTTCTGAACATGTACCAAAAAGCTTACGTCTAAAGGGAACAAATTCTTTAAACAGTGCCATCGCCAGGCATCTCCTCGACACGGGTCATGAGGTGGAAATCGAGAAATCCTTCAAAATTATCAATAGACAAAGGAGCTCCATTCTCCTCAAGTTTGCCGAAGCAATTTCCATCAAACGCTTCAAACCAGATTTATGTGTTCAGAAAGAAGCAGTTATCAGTCTTTCCTTGCCATGGTAACTGGATGTCTTTATTCTCTAATCTGATTACGTAATCTTTGTCTTTAACCTCACCCCTCCTTTTTTTAAATCTGAAATTTGTTTGTCTCTTGTTTCTATGACGTGATTTGAACTCAGTACATCGTTACCTAATTTATTAGTTACTCACCATCTTACTCACCCCTCGTCTTTATTACGTAACTCCTTTACCATTGCATGCATACATCTATTCTGTTTAAACTTGAATTGCCTGTGTAAAAACTATATAAGCGCAATTTTCTGAGCACTGTTCACTTTGGAACTTTCTGTCAACTGACAACATGTAAAAATTTGCAAGTATGTTAAAACTTTTCTGTACGTAAACCTCACAATTTATTTAGGCTGTAAGCAGCTGATGAGAAGCCGACGAAATAAATGATGGTACCATATTATTCTGCACAAACCGCTGTTGTTCTTGCTTTATTTAAATTCATCAAGGGGAATAAATGCATATGAAGTTTATATTCAACATCAGTAGAATTTAATATGGACATGACCCATGAGGATTCATCACTTTTCATATTCGTTGTTATTCATAATCGTTCACTTTTTAATATTGCTGTTCAGCTCAGTGTCACAGTTGTACATATTATCACATGCACATATTTTGCACAGTATTCTATTACCAATAATCAACTTTTTTAGATTAGCCTCCTGACCGATATCATTTGGAGAACCACTGAGAACCAGGGATTACTGGATAGCTGTTTCACCCTAGTTTTGGAATCATCACCAGGACCTACCCACTGGGTTTCGAGCGCAGGCCCCTTCCGGTTACAATGCCAGCTCATATGCCAATCAACCACTGGGGGCCGATTCAATGGCCCGTGGATTCTAGCTTGAAGCAGTTCGTGATTTTACCGCGACCATCAACCAATATCATTGGCGGGAACTCAATCCTCACTCCTGACTGGATGGACATCATCGTACTATCTGCCTGTCACATTGTAATCCCGACAACATGATTTTCGTTACTGACAAACTGAAATGGATGAATAACTTTCGAGTCATGAAACAATTAGCTGCTGATTCCATCTCATCATCAATTTCCCCAGTTCCCACACAAGTACTCGTTTTGATTTTATGCTCAAGAGCTTCGTGTAGTGTAGTATGTTGACGCTGAGATACCATTTGAGTAGTCTGACTGTGTCCAGATCTTCTACTGAGACATTTTCGTAGCCCTCCAATAAGCTCCTGTATGCAGCTTTCCGATATTACACACATTTCGGACTAACGATATTCAGGGTCTTTGAATAAAGTACTTCATGGGTAAGGATTGGAAAGGCTTTCGCGAGGCTGTATGAGTGAGTTATGATTCCCACTGGTTTGTTGTGATGCACACTCTGCTAGGACTGCGAATGACTACGTAGCAAAAATCCAGGTGCACTATTCAGTTTGAGTACTCAAGATTTCAGTGAAATGTGTATATTCCGAGAAGGTCCCACTGACTAATATTAAGATTTGCATCATAACAAATGTGAAACTAGTTAATGTCTGTTTATTCGAAGAAATTAAAGTCTCTACGCTTTTCGAAGTGGAAGATGTGACCTTCAAAATGTTATTCTATAAAACTCACAATTTGTACCATACAACCTAAGCGTGAACATCTCACTTGAAAATTATCTTCCATATGGAATCGGAGGTATGTTAAGACGTTGGCAATGAAATTATATCAAGAATGGAAACTTAACGTCGATTTCTTTCTCGATATCACAGCTACAGCTGAATGCATGTCATTATATAATTCTTTCTAATGCTAACAACTTTGATACCACCCGCCAGAATCATGAAAGTACCATTCGTGTACACATAAGAAAACTCCTGTTCCGATCTCAGACCTATTGAATGAGTTCAAAATTATCCTTTACACAATGCTCAACCAGTTTTTTGTGCAAATGTGTTAGGACTTTTAACAACTACTTGACAACTCAGAAGACTGAAAGCTTTGCCATGTTCCATGGTCAGTATTCCACTTGAATTCGCTTTATTGCTGAAATATTTGTAGTCAGTGACCGTAAAGTTCAAAGATTTAGCTGGTTATCTTCTAAGTATAACAATGTTAGAATATTCAGTTGTTCAAATGGTTGAAATGGAAAATTGAAATACTAGGAAAGTAGCTGAGAAACGTATGACCTGCATTTCATCAAACTCAAGTTTGAACACAATAGGCTTAGAAATACTCGTGAATGAAGAACTTGAATATCAAGTCAAGAAGTGTTAACCTCCTTAAACACTCTCGTTCTGGGTCACTCTTTCCAATCCAATAAATTTAGTGGTGGTTATTCCGATTCACCTATGAAAATGCAATTGTCCCACTTCTGAAAATGAAATCATCCAAGCGATATCTCCGCTTAGCCTCAAGCTTTCTATTCCAATTTTATCACGAATTACTCAGATTATGACAAGTCCATGAAACAGAGGAATTCGATTCAAAGTTGTTTTCATAGTTTTGTTAGGATCATTCAATAAACCCCATACACTGTTAACCCAAACTACGTGTTCGGAATGAAAAATTACTATGAATCGATGTGAGCCATTTGAGTATTTGAGAAATTTGAGAATAACTGCGGTTGCTCTCACTCCATTATTTATTTTATTCAATAAATCCAGACCAACTAAGACACATTTTGGATCCAACTGAGACAATGTTTTCTGTAAAGTTAATGACGGCTTCGTAAATGAACGACCAAGTGCAAAGAAGACAATTACGTGGAGAACCCTCTAAATGAACCAGGAATCAACTCCATTGTTTTAACACAAATTGCTTCTTCCATTCGACATAAGCGTCGTTCTTCGGTCAATAGCCTTCTCAAATGAAGTATTTAGTATATGCCTGCTGAGTGAATGTGGTGATTGACTATCTCTATCTTTGTATTGTTTAAATACTTACTGTTGTTTGTTAATATTTTTATTATTTTGATTTGAAATATATTTCCGCCAAATACAAATCCCTAAGTTCATCCCTCTCCTTGTTTTGGTTGAGTTCCTGTAATTAGGTCATTGCGAAATACAATACTACTAGTACAAATAACAATCACATTTTGGCGTCGCAATGGAATTAAATAATCTTGGAAAGTTTCCTATAAATGGTTCACCGCGGGAAATCTCCGATTATCTTGAATGTTTCGACGCATGGTGCATGTCGAAGAACGTTCGCGATGACAAAATTCCAGCTCATTTTATTACTGCTATTGGGCTAGATGCGTACAGCCTGCTGAAAACTCTATCATTTCCAGATAAACCAATTTCTCTGTCTTATGATAAACTCCGTGAACTTTTAACAAATCACTTCAACATAACAACTTTCGAAACACGAGAGAGGGCTCAGTTCAACAAACTTGTTCGTGCTCCCAACCAGAAGATTAGAGACTTTATTCTTCAACTGCAGATACAAGCTTCAAAATGCAACTTTGGAGATCAGCTCCATACTCAACTACGTGATCGTCTAATTGCTGGAATCAATATTCCTAAGTTGAAGAAAGAGTTGGTTCAGATACCTTCCTGCACCTTTCAAACTGCCAAAGATTTATGTATTACGTATGAAGATGTCAACAGTGACTACCCAGCTGCCACTACGTCAGAGTCTGATGTCATGCTGTCCAAAGTTGATAATAAAAGTGTTCATAGAAAGAAATCCAAACTGCCGTCCACATGTAATAGAATGCATACAGAAAGCAAGAACATCAAACCGTGTTTTTCTTGTGGAAAACTTCATCTACGAAACACTTGTCGTTTTCGGAGTGCTAAGTGCCATAAATGTGGTAAAATTGGGCACATCAAGTCTGTCTGCAGAAGTTCAAATAATTATGCTACTCATCATTCCCCCAAACTGTCTGATAAAATGAAGCCAATGTCTCTTTCAACTTTTCACAATACTCAATCTCATCTAGTGAGAAATTTCACTACAAGTTCAGGCAAGTCTCACTGTTTTATAATTGATACTGGGAGTACTGAATCTATAATTTCTAAGAAAGATTTACTATCGCTTTGTAAGCATGCTCAGGTAGACCCTACTACTAGTTCAATTACAGGCATAACTGGTCATAAACTACGTCTTATTGGTGCAACTAACATTTGTTTGAAGTCAGACAGTGGTAATTTTGTGAATATCCCCTTTCTTGTTAGTGAATATGGTCCATCTTTATTGGGATTGAAAGCCCTTAGATTGTTAAATGTTGAAATCTCACTTTGTACTGAGTTGTTTGATGAATCTTTGTTCAGAGAATTAGTTTTTCAATGTTCAAAGTGTGTAGGTGGCATGCAGATTCAGCCCATCCATCTTGAAATAGAGGGTGATCCTATCTTCCTAAAGCGCCGATTAATTTCATATGGTTTGCGAGATGCAGTTAAAAAAGAGTTGGACAAGTTGGTTGAGCAGGGCATACTTATGCCAGTTGAATCTTCGAATTGGGCTACTCCTATTGTCACACCACTAAAGGCTGACGGAAAAACACCGAGAATTTGTGGTGACTATCGTCTTACACTCAATAGTCGTCTTCTACAGCAAAGTTGCACTACGCTAGAAAGCAAAGATATTCTTTACAAGCTACATGGCTCAAAATACTTTTCCAAAATGGATCTAAAAGATGCTTATTTGCAAATTCCTCTTGACGAAGCTTCTAGTGCATTAACAACCATTAATACTCCATTTGGATTGTTCAAGTATCAGTTCTTGCCTTTTGGTTTAAAGGTTTCTCCTGCAATATTTCAAAAAGTAATAAATCAGATGATAGACGGATTAGATGGTGTTGAGTCTTACCAAGACGACATTATATTTCATGGTCCGAACATCGAATTGCATAATCAACGTCTTTTAAAACTGTTCAGGCGTTTCTGTGAGAAAAATGTTCTTGTTAATCCATCTAAATGTCATTTTACTTTGTCGTCTGTATCATGCTTGGGATATACAGTAGACTCTGAGGGTTTCAGACCTGATGCTAGGCGTTTGGCATCTCTAATTCAAGCACCGTCACCTAATAATATGACGTCGTTGAGATCATGGATTGGCACTCTTCAATTTTACTCCAGATTCATTCCCAATTTCACTCAACTGTTATCTCCACTTTTTAATATTGTCTCCAGTAAACAATTTAAGTGGGAACAACAATATGAAGATATCTTGCGAAAAACTTCGGAGTTTCTTAATAAACAAGCTTTCTTAAGACCTTTTTCATCGAAAGATAAGTCCGTTCTCACCACAGATGCTTCTCCTACGGGTATAGCTGCAGTACTTGAGCAAAATAGACAACCTGTTATTTGTATTTCAAGACGTCTAAGTAAGAGTGAACAAGGGTACTCACAAACCCAGAAAGAGGCTCTAGCAGTTGCATGGGCAATAAGACGCTTGCACAAGTATCTATTTGGTACTAAGTTTCACATAGTTACTGATCATCAGGCTTTGAAATTCATTTACAACCCAGAAAAATCTTTGAATAGATCATCTGCTGCTATGGTTCAAAGATGGAGTTTAGAACTTATTGCATATGATTACACTGTTGAACACAGATCTGCTAAGGATATACCTCATGCAGACTTTTTATCTCGTTATTCATTATTTGAAAATTCTGCTAATGACACTGATTGTTTGTTAGTCCAGCCGTTACCTGTGGATAGAGTTCGACTTATAAACGATACTGGGAAATATTACGGGTGCATTATAAATGCAACAAAAAGAGGTTGGAATATTCAGTGTAAGCGAAGATTTCCGGACTTTTGTAAGCGAAGAGATGAGATTTCAGTCCATCCTGAAGGATTTCTATGTCTGAATGACAGAATTATTATTCCTCCGACATTAAGATCTGCGATTTTGGATGATCTTCATTCTGCGCATCTGGGAGCTGATAAGATGAAATCATTAGCACGTCTAACATGTTGGTGGCCGGAAATTGATGCTGACATTAACAAAAGATCGAAGAGCTGTTCCAGCTGTTTGTATAAAATGTCCTATGGGAAGTCGTCGTGGAAACCGTGGCCTACGTCTTGTGAGGTTTGGCAGCGTATTCATGCAGATTACTGTGGTCCATTCTTAAATTCATACTATGCTTTAATTATTGTGGATTCTTATTCTAGATGGCCAGAAGTTATAATTACAGATAGTCCTAATGCGAAATTCACTCACAGAGCGTTGAGAAAGATTTTTAGTCGAGAAGGAATTCCAGATGTCTTAGTTACTGATAATGGTACTCATTTCACTGAGAAGAACTTCAATGATTGGCTTAAACACATAGGTTGCCGTCATCTGTACACAGCACCACGTCATCCTCAGTCAAACGGTTTGGCAGAAAATTTCTTACGAACATTAAAGAGTACCATAGCATCAATGAGTCCTAAGAATTTTGATGAGCTAGAGAGATGTGTAGATAACTTCCTACTTCAATATCGCAATGCGGAGCATACAAGTACCCATGAAAGTCCTGCTAAACTGTTCAAATCTCGAATTCTCAGAAAGCACCTAATGTCTACGACTTCTGATGTACATTATTACAGAGGGAATGACTATAGACCTTCTGTTGGAATCATACTACAAAAAATGGGAAATCGAATGGTGAAAATATTAGACATCGAAGATCATTCAATTCATAACAGACACCTGGATCAAGTGAGAATAAACGAAGTAGGTCGTTCCGATTATAATTTTAATGATTCCGCTACTAATTCTGATATTGTAGATAATTCAGAAATAAGTCCAGATGATACTGATGAAAATAATATCACAGAATCAGTTAGAAGATCCCAGAGACTTGCAAGCAAACCGAGACCTCATTATAAATACGCAAGGAGACATTCGACATGTGGCGGATGTGGTGATTGACTATCTCTATCTTTGTATTGTTTAAATACATACTGTTGTTTGTTAATATATTTATTATTCTGATTTGAAACATAATTCCGCCAAATACAAATTCCTGAATTCATCCCTCTCAGTGTTTTGGTTGAGTTCCTGTAATTCGGTCATTGTGAAAAACAATACTACTAGATTAAATAACAATCACAGTGAATTTGCAGATAACTAATTGTACTTACTGTGTTCCTATGTTACATACATACTTGCATACAAACAACCACATAACAACAACATGCACAATAAGACGATTATGTGACAAAAGTAATTTTGTGTGAAGTGGAATCAGATTTAGAGTGAGAATGGACTATGATCCTTCAATATGTAAAAATGCGTCAATAATCATTACAAAAATATATATGTATATGTATATATATGAAAATATGTGAGAATATTCTCGAACGCAGTAAAATTCGAAGCTCGGAGGTACAACAAGTAAGTGAATTTCAGTTATATCTCATCTCTCATTTGCTGCCTGTTTGTTTGACTTATTACTAAGTTTGCTCAAATATGAATAGTAAGGTGACGATTTTAGTCTGACGTTGATCATGTTCGAGATATTTCACTTGAGTATGAATATAGGAAGTACGCTCAATCACATTTAATTAGGTTTTATGGATCTAATCATTTATCCTCCCCAGTCTTGTAACCAGGTGTCATCGTCTGATACTTGTATGTATATATTGACTCTGTATATATGACCAAATGTAACCAGTTTTCCTCTGATGATGCAGAAGTGAAACTGCAGTAGGCTGCTTCCTCAAAGTTGATGTCGTGTTTGAGAAAGACAAATGAGATTTTCTTCGAACCACTCAATTTCGTAGAGCACACTCTTCCATACGATCACTGACTCCATCTCATCAACATTCGCAAACAGGTGTATTTCTCCAGTGTTACGGAACCTGAATTATGTTCAAATAATCTGACAGTCATATCCAAACCATATTCTCCGTTGGCATATTTGGAAATTCTTATCCATATGTCCATTTTCATCATGTATATTTTGAGGTGATTAAGTTACTTCTGCGCCGTTGTCATCTATAATTTTCGTCATCAATTTCAGCTCATTGGAAAATGTCTTCCGTTTATGATTTGTTTGACAATTCCACATATAAGAACGAAAGGCTACAGCGAACTCCTTCACGTTTCAACTTTTGGGTAAGATGAAACTGTATTGAAGAGTGAGTAATTTTAATTTTAGATCCTAATAGATACACTTCTTATGATAATGGTGACAGCTGGTGTTGTCCTCTTATTTACTTTCGTGTAAGAATACATAAAATTTTTCAATGAAATATTATCTTGGTTGTAGGGACGTGATTTGGAATTTCTTCAAAAGGGATTCCTGGGTAAAATTTACCATTTTGTAAGTTCTCTGTTCAACATTATTTATCGAATGTTCGATTGTATTCATCACACCTTGACAAGTGGAATTCATTTGTGATACAGAGCAGTAATCCACTTCACAGCACACTCGAGACCTAAATTAGTATTTACTGAATTGTCAGGAATAGGGGAGTCCTAATTTATAATAAGGCCTTAAGTTGTGGGAGAGTTTGGTGTTAATCTGTATTAGGATCATCCATTAGACATTTTGCTAATAAATTTGAATTTCAGTAAAGTGTGTAATTAAGCTCCAAGGATAGATATAAAAACAATTGGTTCATACAATAATCACTGGAATGCATTTTTGAGTGTAGAGTATTCGTAGAAACACGATCGCAGAAAATCTGTAACAGAGAAGTCTCCAGCAATAGTGGACATCACAATAATCAATACCATATGTCAAGAATCCAACTAAAGTTTCGTCATGAATATTATTCATATGGTGACATGATGCAAACCATTTGTCAAGATTTTATTCGATAATTTCGCTTAAACTTCTGATCAGCTGATATTTCAACGTAATTAAAGTTCATATTTGTAAAAATGATTATTGATACATAATTCAAACCTCTCGCTCAACAGATTGGAAATGATGGAAGGTGAATTGTCTAAGGTATAAATAATAGGGTGCATTTGGGCCTTAATATCGTTGACAAAATCAATACAAGCAGTTCAGCGTAGAGTATCTTTTCAATTAATTCGTTTTCTTTAATTGAATAGTCGCATTAAGAAGGATCCATCCGTAGGGAACTTACATGGAACGATTAAACTGAACGGAGAAAAAGGGAAGGATGGTCACAAGAGGGGTAATGATATTAATGAGTGCATATAAGAAGTTGAATAAGGTCGACAGAAATACATAGTAAGATATGGAAGTTAGTATGTAACTTTTGATATGCATCCACGTAGAAACAAAGGGAATACTTTGTTCCATTCACGGCCAAAGACATCTTCTGCAGACAAAATTACTGGATTTCAGTGTGATCTCACTTGGCTTCGTTGCTAGCAGCCTGTTTCATGACATGTCTCAGGAATGATCCATGTAAGTTAACTATTGATAAGTTTCCATTGTGTCCTGGATATGTGGATGATATTTTTATTATCCTTGATGATAGTCATGATCACAATTACCAGTGTTACACATGTTCAACAGCTGTAATCCATCGACAAGGCTCACTGTTTCAGTAGATGAATCTTCAATTCCTTTTCATGAGGTTGAATTTACACGAAGATCCTACGGATATTTAGGAAGATCGATCATTAAGAGAACTACATGGGACTGCCAACTGATAAGTTTCTCCAGCTGAATAACAAGTGAACATGAATCGAACCTAAATATTTCTCTAGCTACTCGCGTCCCACACATCTTCAGCTCAAATTTTCTGGAAGAAGAATTAGACGTTTTAGAAAGAAATCATCCAAAAGAGACATACAAAATGCAAAAAATGAAAGTTTAGATGAACTTTGACTTTAAGAGTAACCTAGTTGGTGATGGTCTTAGGAGAGAAATTTCGGTTTCAGCGAGGGAAACTTTATTCACAGAAACGCTAAGAGTGGTGTTCGTCAGTTGGCCACTGGTGTGGAGGAGCCTAATGGGCGAGATCTCACATCGGACCACTTCTATGTGCACACGTCAGTTCACCTGTTCTTGTGGAGCCAGATATGTGCATCGTTCAACGCAATCTTATTGTTTTCAGTCAAATATGTTTGATTACTTCATCAAAAAGAGACTCTTCATGGAACTGCTTGTGCTGAATTTGTCAGCGATATTAGAGACCAGATGCACCCTATTATTCACAGGTTAGATGCTTTCTCTGCGACTATTTCTAATCTGTCGAGTGAGATGTTGGAATTATTTGTTAATTATTATTTCTACAAAAATGACTTTTTCGTACTTTGAGATATCAGCTGATCAGAAGTTTTAGCGAAATTATCGAATAAAATCTTGACAAATGGTTTGCATCATGTCACCATATGAATAATATTCATGACGAAACTTCAGCAGGATTCTTGACACATGATATTGATTATTGTGATGTCCATGACTACTGGATACTTCTGTGTTACTAATGTTCTGTGAACTGGTTTCCAGAAATACTCTACTCAATAAACTTCTTTTCCGTGTGCATATATTTAATCATTTGCTTTGAACTTAGTGAATCATTGTCTCATCTTGATAACCACGTCTGATTATGTTCAGGCATGCACTAGAAATTTTGTGTTTATTTTCACATTCAGTGGAACTAGCCACACAGGACCAAGTTTATATATAAATAACCATGGAGGAGGCCTGATTTATCAGTTTACACTTTCCGCGTCCATCAGACTACTGACGACATGACAGTGGATCAACCTAAGTTAGTTTGCAACCAATTTACACCTTCTGTGGCTTACTTCAGCTCAAGGTAATAGTTGTTCAGCCAAGTTAATTCTGGTCTTAACTTCAGTCACTTTGGTGACAAAGAGATTCGCCGAATAATAATGATAATGATAACTGGGGTATCTGTCCCAATGTCTTCCCTTTCTGATGATATTAAGTTTTTGTCTATCATCTGGTTGTCGTCAGAAAAACCAGTTAAGAAACATCAAATTTTGTGTGAATATGGCTCAACATATTTCCGAAGCTTAAGACTGTTTGGTATGTTGTTTATCAGGTGAAGATTTTCATGTGAGACTCTACATTTAATGATGTCCAAAAGTGTTATCTCCATTACTTGGACGATTATAGCCTCACGCAGTTGCAGCTGTTTCTAATTATTGGATGCACAGATTGGTCAGTGATGGCGATACTGGTTGTTCCATAACAATACCATCTGTTTCGCGTGGGAAATCTCCTCAATATTTGAACACTGATTGATCTGAACAAACTTCTAATGAATTCATAATTTCTCCTGTGCCCGAAAGACATCGAACGCATAGTCCACTGTCTGAAATTCGTGAATGTAGAAGACTTAGAAATATTTTTATCTCATGCAATATAAATTGATGCAGTTCTGCTCCTAGATTCACACAAATCCCATTCTCAATATACGGCTTGCATTTCATATGGTTTCGGTATTCAAGGAGTGTATGTTGAGAGGTTGTGTATGAGAGAGTTAGTAGGTAATACAGCTAAATGTTATGGATGATCGGGTTTGTAAATATTTTGAAATTCATAAGATCTACACCGATGGAAACATTTTGATGCAGGTTAACTCTGCAGTGACACTTCGATTTCTTCGTTTAACAACTCAGACATTTTACTTGTTTCAGCTTTTTATCTGTGCAAACTGTCCCTTCACTCTGTCTCGTCATCTATTTTTCAGAATTCACTGCTACGGTTTTCCATGAATATTTTCTCACCCTGATGAGGTTGAAATAATTTGTCTGAGTTCTGTTGTGTTTTCGGCGACTAATATTCAGTCAAATATTGATCATAATTTGTATAGGAACAACTTTTCTTCTACCGATCATAAAATATTTTCGATTCCACAACGACCTTACCTAGAGTCCCTTTGTGTAATCAATAGGTAAATTATCCTCCTTTCAAGGGCTTTTGAGAAAGGGTAAATTTTCAAATACAGCAGTCTCTTCTGACTTGCTTACATTTTCCCATGTCATTTGTGAACCACATGCGACGAGTTGTTTTCACTCATTTGTCGACTCAGCAGAGAGATTAGGCCAGGTACCGTAGCATTTATGTTTTCCGTTCCTTAGAAAACGGTGAGGTTTACCATATCATCAAATCAGAGATTTCCGCCTACAGTGAAAAAGAACGAGTGATTTCATGAAGCACTGTGCCAATGAAGAGTTTGACAAATGCGAAATTGACGTCGCAAACGAAGAATGGCATCGATATACCGAGACCATCACACTGAAAACCCTTTCTATTGAAAATGCAACTTATGAATACTTGATTATTATGAACTGTGATGCAACAACCAAAATAACGCACAATTCTGATTAACTGTGTAATATCTGATCAAATTTTTGATGTCTGTGAATTTATTTCAGAGGAGTCGGTTTCCTTGTGCTCTTGATATTCTTATTCGTGCCAAAAATTCGATCGCGACGAGTTGGTGTCTATGTCATGCTTTCAATTGTGGTAAGTGTCACATTATAAGCCATACAAGAAATTTTGAGGATGTAGGCTAACTTGATTTTGACTGGATGGATATCATTTGGCGGGGTATTTGAATGGGTCTACACTCACTACTACCTCGTCAAAGTGATCATCCCTGTGATTCACATCACACACCACTTTCATTATTTCACTTATTGGCGATGTAACAAGGACTGGATGGTTTTACTACTTGCGCATGAGAAAGGACCTGAAAGCTGAGGCAAGTTGTCTCTTAGATACTCGTAAATGTGGAAACGTAAATCCAACTGTTGCATGAACAGGAAGTGTATACTGAGGGACAGTTTGAAGGAATGAATAAACTGGGGGTCTCGAAATGTTCATTCTGCATGACTCACGATAAGAGTTTTGACGATTCCCTTCATTAGATAATTCAGTGAGGAACCATCTAAAATAAACTTCCTGTATAATAGGAAGCATTTCGAAGAATGAATAAACTGGAGGTCTCGATATGTTGGTTTTACATGACCTGGCATAGGACAATCGATGATCTACTTCATTCTAACAGTCGAAACAATAGACATCTTAAAGAGATTCGTGAGAAATCAGATGAAGCGTTTTCCGAACTGCTATAGGCTTAGTCATTCTAGTAGTCAGGCGGTAATTAGTCGGCCAGTGCAGCTAACTGCAGTTTGCAGAGGTAACTCATGCCGACATGTATAGGATGATCCATGGTTCACAGAATGACAGTGACTTCGAACGAATTGTTTATTTTTGAGTGATTGTGAGTGATAAGAATGTGGCTCATCTGTTTGTCTATACATGATTGAGAATTTACTGTATTTCATTAGTCATTCTAAATATGTGTGTTTCTATATGTCTATGAATCTATCCAGTGTGATGACATGTTCTCATTTCGCTTTCCTCTTTGTCATAGATCACAATGTGGTCTGTGGTATTGGCTGCTATTTTGTCACCTCTTGGACTGAAAGCTGGACTCATATCTCTGGCCTGTATACTTGTGGTGGAAATTCCAATAATGGTAACGGCTATGCTCTTGCCTCGAATGAATGTGAAGGGGTTGGTAGTGTTTAACTCTGTGGCATGGACATCTGCGATTGTGGGAGTCATTTTGACCATTTTCTCTGTGCTATTCGAACAAAAAGTAATTGCATGAATTTATGTTTATAATGCATAAATTATTTGTATGTCATTTGTCAAAAGATATGAATTCTTCACCTCATTCAGAAAAATCCCACTGCATCCGAATTCCAGTATTAATTCCACACTTTGGAATCTCGTTTGATTCCTCCCAGGAGGAAGAGCGAAGCAGGAACGTCGAATATAAGAGGATGAGATGACGTCATTTTGTGAATGAAACGAGGAAGAGATCTCATAAGGAATTGGTTTGCTCTTTAAGCCAGACAGCTATGTGTCCCACCATCTACTGTCACTTACTGCTGTATTTAAAGATCCTGGACAAGTGGAAACTATTATGCGATGCTTTCCACTGAAACTTCTGTGCATTATATGAACACTGTTCACACTCAGACTAACGTTGCTCTTATCATTTCACAGTCTCTTCCTAGTGTCTCCTAGTGCGGTGACAAGGAACAACTGATGGGAGCATCAGGGACGAATTCCTCGAATAACGAAATTTGTATTTAAAGAATATTAGGCGAAAACTGCCAGCGGAAACCATCATTGCTCCAATTTCCTCAATCCAACGATTCAAATCAAAACTATGTGCGCAAAAGTAGCCACTGTTAGACCTTGATTCATCCTGCCCATTAAACTTACCAAACCAAGTAGTAGAATGTCAATCATGTCATGTATTCTCCACTGACGCCTCTTGTTCACTCCAGAAGACTCCACTTTCTCATTTCAAAGTCAGTCTGATTGCTTCTGACCTGCTGGTTTATGAAAGGTCATTTTCGCTAGTTAGGTAACAAATTGCATCCTCATTTTCATGCATGGCAAATATTGTTTACATTCAAAACAGCTAACAGTGAGTTTGGTTTCAAGAATATCCTACTGGTCATCCTATGAATAGTCAACACTCTTGACTGTTGGGCACATGCGACAGCTTACATCATTCCAGGATAATGTCACTAAAAGTTCATATCGACGAATGCTTATCATCGCCTCACAACTACATGAAATCTTCCGTATACTCCAGTTTTTTGGATGGATCAGGTTTCACCCACCTGAAAGGTAATTCATCTTGGTACATATGTCGTTCATGCTGTCTCTTCGAATTCTTTATTTTGATTGGAAGAGTGAAGAACAATTCGATATATTAGCACCTAACCTCGTCAATTACCTCGTCACGTATATGTATGGAATATAGCTCGTTTGGCAACAATTCACTGGTATGACTGTCACATCCCACGGAATATATATTGGACTAACAGAGATGCGACTGTAGTCGAAGTGGCCTCGTGAATAATCACATTTCTGTTGTCAGATGAGAAATGTGAAGTGATGCAGTGGCTGTTTATATTGAGTGAATGACATATATTAGCATATTTCAGTTTCTCTCCATGCAGCCAGTGTCACTGTCAGGTGTGATTCAACTGTCAGCATGTTTTGATAGTAGTCAGTGTCCACAGATCTCAAACCAGTTGATATGTCAGTGTCGTAGTTTGCATACATCAACAAAGCATGTGAGTGTACCTCTTCCCTCATGATTTATTTATTTTTCTTCGTTTTTTCCACGCAGATTATTTTCCCTCTGGCATTAACTTTCTGTATATTATTCATACTCTTCGTAAGTTTGTCATTTTATCGGTGTATCAACCATGTTTATTTTGACGAGTAAATTACACGAATCACATCAGTTATTTGATGGTCGCAGAATTTCAATGTGAATCATAGTATCGCTGAGTCGATTTGTGTTCATATTACATCACAAGTCACTTGAACGTATCCTCGATATTCGATAGTGTGTTTCCAGTGAAGATGACGTTGTACACTGTTGCACTTGACGGATTTCTGAATCACTGAAATTATGGTAGAGTCACGCTAATCACTGGGATGTAGTAATCGCGATTCGAATTTATGCAAGTTCTGAATAATACGACAACTAGCTCCCAGTGATTGTATCATACGAATTCGGGTTGTGTGTGTAGGAAACGGCTGGATTATTAGGCAGCTTGTATTATTTGTATTGCATGCTTTCTGTCAATGATTTCATATTCCCTAACCAGCACTACTCACTTACATTTAGGGATTTCCAATAACTTCACTGTGCCTGTGAGACTGACAAATCATAAAATGAATAATGACACACTCGACCCGTCATTCTGAAACTGGAATCTTCTTTAAAGTGTGAACTGAATTCTCACTACAATATTGACAACAAGCAGACATTAGTCGCGATTTCTCATCAGTCCATGAGTCTGGTGTCGGTTCCGGAGTTTATTTGTCTAACTGGTTAGAGGATAAAAGATAATACGATCCCAGCAAATTGAGACAGTAAATCAAACTAGAAGTGATACATATCACCAGATACACATCTGGAAGACTGAAAATATTCGACAAATAATTCTTTTTAAACTACCGCCAACGTTTAATACAAAACTAAGTTTAGAATCATCTGCTCAAGTATAATCTGAAAGCCGACAGTGAATGTGTAGATAATTCTTTATTGATTCAGGTGTCTATATTTCATCATATGAAAACAGTCCTATCACATTGGCTAGATTATTATAATTAATTTACTACGGTGAAATATGAATTGCTGTACACTTGAGATGATCGCCTGTATTCACTCATCTCTGTCAATAATCTTTCTCTTTCTCTACTTTGTAGTTATTGTTCATTTGTGTCAATAATCGCGACTTGATCGCTTTGGCGATGGAATTCATTGCTGTAGAATTTACTACAGCGTCGATCATCTGGGTTTTTACGATTACCATGTTTGGACTTCTCGAAAGTACTTTAGCATCCTTCTTCAAAGAAACAACATACACGGATAATCTGTAAAATTTTTAAAATGCTTCTTCCCGTTTATCTTTTTTGGTAGACAGTTTAATTGGACTATGTCATTATGTAGTCATCTTCAGTTTTATTCTGATTTCTGTGATTTCTTGTTCCCTATGATGACGATATGTTAAAAATTTCTATATCAATATCATCAATTTTGCAACGGTTTCAGAAATTAACAGCTTCATTTACCCTTCTTTTATAGCGGAAACGGAAATTTACAGTCTGAAATTTGGAAGAATTTACTTTAAGACCGACCATTAGACAAAGACCATTTGTTAACTCCTGATAGAAAGTTGTTCATCTCAGTACAGTCTAGCTGGTAGTTAACAGACATGGAAATAGTTAGATCTTCGCCATACTTAACAAAGTTCACTCCGTCATCAGACTGAGGCAAGTCATGCAAGAAGAAAGAAAACACAAAAGGAGAAAAGACAACGCCTTGAGGGACACATGCGTCAGTAAGCGATGAAGTGGACGACTTTCCCTGACATACAGTGTACTGCTTTCTCCCTGAGAAATAAGAACTCAGCCATTTCACAATCCAACATTCAATTTGAGTTTCAGCAAGCTTCTTTAACAAAATGTCCCTAGATGCTGACTAAGTTGAGAGCAGATGTGTAATCTAGGATGGTGCAGCGAACAAATCCAGTCCCTTCGTCTAAACTGGAGACAATGATATGATGCAACACTGCAATGCATCCACACTTCTTCTACTGTGCTATTAGGAAAATTGTTTGTGATCGTTAAAGGCCTTAACTGAAGGTTGAAGATTGAGCAGGAGTAACTTTTCCACAAAGTTTAGAAAAGCAGAGGTAATAGCAATCGGTATGAACTTAAAACATGTTCCATCCAGTAGATGACTTGGGTATAGGTAAGATTCTATTGTCCTTCCAAATGGCTGGCACGACATTTCTGGATAAAGATTCGTTAAATATGTCCATGAGATGATAACGCAGGATACCTGCACACTTATTAGGAATAGCACTAGGCAAACCGTCTGGATCTGGACTTCAAGAAGGGTTCAGCGACTGGAGTCATTGAAGAACGTCATTAGTATTGAAACAAGGGAAGCAGGTTTCGGCAGCACTTGTAACACTATAAGGTGTGGCATTTGTGGGAGAATGTATGAAAGACTTATTTAGTGTACACACATCAAAGGAATAAGGAATACTATTCATCTGCTTACCATCAGTAACTTGTTAGATAAGTTTCCATATATTCGGGGCATTTCACAGAATATAAACTTCTGGTTATAAAATGAATTCAATCGGTACATTGCAGACTTGATTAGGATATTCATTCTTCTCACATCAATGATATCCTTCATTTTATACAACTTTTCTTTTTGCCTGAGAAGCTTTTTAAGTTGAGGAGAGGAGAAACAGTCAAATCTGATGAAGAACGTTTCTCTGTGACAACAGGTGGCAAGACAACATTTGAGATAACATGTTTCTTCAAGCATTATTACACCTGTATTACGATAATAATTTGAAAATAATAGAGCATCCAAGTAATTAAACCTGTTCGATACTGACCTGCATTTTTTGCTTATAATCACAGGAGCAGTCAGCTGACGTGTTGGAGCACACTTTAAGGATCGTATTCATCCACCATGATACTTTTTATTAAGGTTCTTATGAACTCGTAAATCATTAGGTTGAAAACATTTTAAATAATCGCGAGAGTAAGTAATACGATTTGGACACATAATTGAATAATTAAAACAAAATACATCCAAGTAATCATATGTAATATAAGTGACGGAAAATTTTAGTAGCCCAAGGTTTAAGCAGGACAGTTGGTTATCCGAGAGTTCTGCTAGTGAGGATGTATTAATCAGTCTGACTGAAAAGGCTTTTAATCGAAAGATGATGCACATCTCGTATGAAATAAGTACTTTGGATTGAAATGATGGACTTGACTTGCGGTTCATTTGTAAGTCTTTCGATACATTTACGTTGTCCATGACTGGTGATTTAATTGTGAGGCTTTCATTGACATTCCAGAGAACATCCTCCCAGCTGAGCCCCTTCGGTGTGTAATGTAACTGGCCTTATTAAATAGCATGAATAATTTGGTGAGAACAACCGTAGTTATTCTAGAATTTCTCAAACGTCCAAATGCATCAGATCGGCTGACAATAATCATTTAATTACAAATGGATAATGGGGGTTAAATCATTATCTGCCTTATCGAATGATCCCAACAGAAATATGAAGACATCTTCGAATGAAATTCATCTTCCCCACAGCCTTGTCATCATCTGTGTATATATTGTGATGGAATTTGAGAAGAAAAGCTTGAATCTACTCAGAGATTTCACCTCGGTGAATCCACCCTCAAAAGTTGGAGAATTTCATTCATTTACATTGGCTGGAAAAGTTAAAATCATTGCCTCATTCAAGTGAGTAATGTAGGAAGAATTAGGAGGTTAAAAGTTCTTGAATTGATATTCAAGTTCTTAGTTCAATTTTCACCAAATCGGTGAAATTCAGTGCCTAGTAGAAAATTATTATCTAGTTAAGTCTCCTGTTGTCAATCCGTTCAACTGATTGTTGATTGTAAGAATTCCAAATTAATAATTTGAATGATTCTGACTAGCAGTGAAATTCATTCACCACTCACTATATCACGGTACTTCATGGTTGGTCAGCATCTATCCACCTGAACACCCGCAGGTTAGAAATCAGTCGCCAGACGACGCACATAGTCTCATTATATGATCTGCAGATGGATGCACCCAAGGGATACATAGAGTCAGCTCTACCCTAATTCCAACAACCAACCTATGGCTAGTCAAAAAGAAATGAGTGAGGGTCAGAATACTGCTGTGTAGTGAGAAAGGGATAAATTCGGTGAATAATTTAGACAGAGAAAATTTGTTACTTCGAAGCTACCACTAAGGAAGAGGCTGTTAATTCCATGCTAATCTGTCATTCATCACCTTTCTATCTGCGTTTAACTTTATACTACTTGCTACTAGAGAGTAGCATAAGTTCATATTACACCAAACATTTCAACATATAAATTTTTATCAGCATACTTTGTGATTTCTATTGGAATTCATCTCACTCACAGTGTATGCATATTCATAGTTAATCTGCATTTTCTTTAATAATCCTTCAAATATCCTACTCTCTGTTGAACATTATTCATAATAATCTCTGTATTCTTACAGTGTACATTCGCGTGTAGATCCCCGTAGTCAGAGATGCGCTGTACCCCACCCCTACTCAATCGCAGTGGTTTCTTTAATTGCTTGAAATTCTTATATTCATTTAGAACTCTTACGTAATTTCGTATTCTCTACTTTGTTCCTATGTGTATCCTGAGTAAAACTCAGTCATCAAACTATTCATATTATCACATCACTTCTTTTTAACAACAGTTTGTGACAACTCATCACCTTTGTTACTACCCTAATTCCATTAACACCCAATTTTCTTGTCCGATTTTGTATTACGTAACTCTAATTATCTATCTTCAACTGTTTAGTTAAAATAACCATAACCAATCGTATTTTTGTTTGACAAATTTAATGTACACATACATACAAAATAACACATATATACTTGCGACTGTACAGCTAAGAAAATGAATTCACCTCTGAAAAGAGACTCTTCGCTGAACTCCGTGTTTTGTTTTCATTAATGTCTGGATAGGGATTATCCATGAATTATAATGTAGAAAGCACTAATCGATTAGTAACTAAAATGAAATGAAATAAGTAATTTGAGTGAGATAATATAACTGATGGGTTTCAGTGGAATTCAGGTAATATTGAACTAGAGTGAGTCAAGTTAACAGAAGTGGTAATAAGGGGATGAAATGAAATCTGTGGGGTGGAGTGGCGGTGAGGGTGAGGGTGATGGAAGAAATGGATGCAATTAAGAAACAGAATACAAAACTCACGTATTCGATGTTTAGACGGATCAGGTCGACTGTAGATTTAATGACTGAACAAACATCTTTTGTATGTAGATTTCGGGATTTCACATGTGAATCGCCATTGCTTTTGTTCTGTTTGAAGAAGTCTGATTCGCACTCTCTTACGAAGATCTCCAAATATTCTGTAATATCTCTGAGAAAATTAGTCTAAGTTCAACCTCAAAGAAGGTTTCCTCCAGTGAGCGGGACAGGCGGTTTCTTAGTCTTTCTGCCTCTGAGTCTCCACTGAATTGTAGATTCAAGGAGAGAAGTTATTTGGGAGCAGAATATGTGGCCAGTTTTAATGGTTTAGGCTTCATGGATTTTGTGATGAAGCAGCATTCTGAGTAGACATTTTCGAGGAGGATTTCTAGTTTCGAAATCTGCTAGCAATGAGCTAATTGGTGAGTCCACATCTACACCATGCTTTTATCAATAAATTTCATTATCGAAAGGGAACTAGACGTGTAGAGTTCATCTGAATAGGAGTTCCTTCCTTCAAGAAATGTCTAATTATCGGAAGGCGGTAGAATAAGATGACTAGGTAATTATGACCATATGCAACAAAGTGAGAATTACGATAAGGAGACATTGGAAGAAGGATCTATTGAATCAGATCAATAAAGGTGACTGGTGAGATGATAGCGGAAATCGTGGGGAGTGATTGTAATGATAAAAGTCGACATAACAGACGATGGATATTCAAAATGAATAAAGAAAAAGAATAACTATTATGGAGGAAGTAGGAATGAGAATGAGAATAGGTTAGCATAGAAGGATTAGAAGTATGAAAGAAGGAGTGTACTTCTGAAGATAGTTACAGGGTGATTGTAGATTATTTTCTAAGAGATTCGGAGCAACAATTGTAATCTGTCAATCAAACCAAACGCTTCAATCTGAAGGGAAATCAGACTAGTGGATATTTATTGAAGACATGAGTGGTCTTCATCAAGTGAGATGACTAGACTGACTTTCACACTGTTCCATGAGTTTCGGTTAGCAGGTGACATGACTCATCTGTTAACAGAGAGAGACACAGTAGACATTGCTGCATAATGTTGGTTGATTCGAAAGGTGGTTAGTGAATATGGCGCCAGTGGATTCATCTGATCATTGGAACTTTTCGAATGTTGAAGATATAAGAAAGTGCCGTTATGTGAGACTGAATTCCATCCAGCTTTCTTCTGTTCATCTGTGTCTAAGCATCGGCTTATTTAGTGCTCAATTTCCAATAACCTTCGGATCGTAGACTTACTAATAATTTACTGCTATCACTGTAATTCGAAGAAATGTTTCCTTTATGCGTAGGAAAGTCAGTAATGCTCGCTAGTCAAATGGAAGTAATCTAAGCAATACAGGCATTCCACCTGTTTGGGTAGAATTCGTCAGTGGCGTGCCTGGATTCAGTCCTGAGTGGAGAAGCAGTTCACATCATCAGAATTCTGGTTCAGTGTAACTCATATTTTAATTTGAATTGTTTTCTGAAGATATACGACCTGCTTCAAGAGTGAGCCAATGAAATACTGTCTTCTGTTAAATCAAGTATTACTCAGATTCGCTCCTTTAGTTTTTCTTTGAATCAATCAGTAATGTCTTCTGATCGTACTGCTTAAAGTCTCGCCTTTCGAAACTCTTATCAAACTGTCTGTTCCTGTTGTCCTCAGAAAATTTAACAGAACTCATCATTGTGGTAGACAGTGAGCGTTAAGACGTACAAAAATTAGTCAAATGACTGTTTCTG
The DNA here is from genome assembly GCA_944472155.2 of Trichobilharzia szidati. Classification (NCBI taxonomy): domain Eukaryota; kingdom Metazoa; phylum Platyhelminthes; class Trematoda; order Strigeidida; family Schistosomatidae; genus Trichobilharzia; species Trichobilharzia szidati. The sequence continues at coordinate 2,689,289 of OX235276.1, forward strand.
AAATAAGAAGCATTAGGCCACAGATCTTCGCCTAGAAATGTTGACTGACTATCTTCACTCTTTAATATCTGACGTTTACTGCTCGTCTTGACAAAGCCTCACACTTGGTTCCAATAAATGATGATTATGACATATATGAAGCCCAAAGAAGAGACCGTTTTCCGAATTCTGACTATTTGATTATCTATGCTTCACTGAAAGTTCATGGCAAACTAAGCAAGAGAGCCTCTGTTCACCTCACAAAGAAAGCTGAAGAACAAACTTACTCACGTGACAGTATTCATTCATTTCAAAACATGTTTCCAGATGTAGACTGGGACTTGTTCGTCAATTAAATGTTGAATGTTACTGTCGCTAATATCACCTGCTATCCCAATTACCACTCCGATATTTGCTGTCCTGCTAAAACAGCTTTGGTCGAAGTTAGATAGGATCTCTTCTCCTCAAATAAATGAATCTTTTACAAGCAAAAGAAAGTAAAGAAGCCCGATAATGCTAGTTTTAGAAGATTAAACTACTCATATCGTCCTGAAATACAAAGGCTTAATGCGTTATATAATGAGAAATTTTTTTATTTATGGCGTTTCCAACCTCTGTGCGCCACTTTTTCTAATTGTTGTCTAAAACGAACACAATTCTATCGATGTTCTTCCCCAAGTACATGCCTTAAATCGATCATTTGAAGGGAACAAGATAACACAATTGTACCTGTCATCTCTAGTCACGCAAATCGCGGTATTTTCCGGGCTCTCTTCTGACGGATATCACAACCTGTCTCAAATCCTTGTTTTTATCACATGCTCCAGATTCTAATGGTACACGAAGCATTACTGGTCAAAAGTGTGCAGATAATTTTGTGTCATTTCCCTACACGAAATTCCAGTCTATCAATGTTGCTTAGGAAGAAAAATTGAGACGGTAACACTGGAAAAATCATCCTCTCGATTAAGTGTAGAGTCTGAGCTGATCTCAACCAAGTCTTCATTGTTGAAAACTTTAAAACAACTTCTCTTACTGGTTCTTGAATGCTCACTAGAATCTTTCAGTGACCCCAATCAGCTTGTTTATGAATGAAGTAGAAGTACCTCAGATGCCGTCATTGTACTGGATCACAGTATTGCTTCCAGTCTACATGGAGATATTAAATTCGCTCAGCTTGTATTTCTACACTATATCACTGCTACTGATTTCATTCCTAGGACACTTTTGCTGAGCAAGCTGACTTCAGCATGCACTGAGGACTGAGACACACGAATCTCGTCCTCCCATCTTCCAGACAGGAAAAAACACGCCTTTTCTAACGGGAGGTGCTCCACTATTCTTTGTGTACTCAACCTGGTGTGTGTTTGATGGGACTGTACTTTCTCCACTTCCCTTTTCTTTCACTTGGCATGACTCACTGTACTCGTTTAAAGCCAATTTCATTCAATATGGTACTGAATTGACAATTAGTGTTATAGCTGTTTCTGCACCAGATTGTTCTGGTGTCAATAGCTTCTTATGTGAAGCTGGTGAAATGTCTTATTCGAATGGTCCAAAATTGAACCTCTAGAAATATCAGACTGTTCATTTTAACTTTAGGCGTGAATGAGGCTTGCATGGACTGATTCACTGGCATGATTCTTGTGCTATAGATGACTCAGTGGCAGAAACCAGGGAGGAATTTTTTTATCTAACTGTTAATCAACTTCTCTTTCAATTTTTGCTGAAATCCAACTGAATTCCAATTTACTTAGTACATAAGGAAGTTCAGACAGTTTGTAGTAACTCGGCCGGCATGACTAAGGACTTTGAAGACTGCCTGTGACCCAAATCACTGATATTTTGTCTGAGAGACATTTTACTTCTCGCAAGCAGCTGGCTGCAGTCATCTTGTCTGATACTGAACATCCTCCTTGTTCTCAATTTCATGCTGGTATTAGAAGGAATTTCATTATAATGTAAGTTGGTGTGGCTAAGTATAAAAATTCAGCCATAATATAGTTAGTGGTAACCTCGCTTGGTTTACTTGTCCGCTAGTTTTCCAGCTGATTTTAAGCCCGGTAAACAGGGAGGTTTGGGCTTGGAGCCAGTGACTCTATCCCAGAAAGAATTCAAACTGATTCAAGAACCTTCAACGCACACGAAATATATTACAAATACAGTGTACAAAGCTAGAAAAGCTGTCTAGTTAGCCAGAGAGATGAGTAGATTTGGAATAGAAGTACTGGGACTCTATGAGAGCAGTTGGAATGGATGTGGACTGTCAAAACTTTCACCTGGCGAGTGAGTAATATACTGCGGTCTGATCACCAAGACCAGACAACAACTATGAGCACACTCAGGTAGTGAGTGGCCATCATGATGTCACCAGTGGCAGACAGAGCGATAATGCAGCGGCAACCAATCTCCTCCTCCAGGATCATGACAGCAAGATTCAACTCAACAGGAAGGAAGGAAGGAGGGTTACAATTACCCAATAGTGTGCATGGTGCCACAAACAACGCGGAATAAGATTTTCACAGAAAACTACAGACAGTCTTGGACAATATCCATAATGGCAACATCAAAATGCTCATAGGCGATAGGAATACCAGCTGAGCTGGTAGCAAACAGACACTACACGAAGAGAACTCAGGATGGGTCGAGAGACTGTTGCTCAACGAAATGAATGAGAACGGAGAATTATTTGCAGAATACTGCGCATTCAGTGATCCGATGATCGGAGGCAGCTTGTACAAGCACAACGATATCAACACAGAGAGCGACATGGATTTCGCCTGACGGACATACCACAAAGCAGATAGATTTCATCTCAATGCCGCTCAATGAAGTGAAGTCGCAGTCAGCCTGCTGGATACAAAGTCGAGAAGGGGAGTAGATTTGGGCCAACTCAGATCATCATCTAGTTCAAGGAACTTCCAAGGTGAAGCCGAAAGCCCTGAATACAACTGGAGACAGGCCACTGTTATCCGAGTTCAGCATTCAGAAACTGAAGGACAAAAACGCAAGGGATGCCTTCATTACAGGTCAGATCAGAGCAAAGTCGGGGACACTACGTGTTATCACCGAGGAAACCTGCATAGAAGAACATTGGAACTCTCTGAATGTTGATGATGTCCAGTGAAACGTGTTCAACTGTTCTAGGAAGAAAGAAGAGACAAGACAAGGAATAGCTATCAACGGATACCTGGAAGCTGCTAGAAGGAACGTCATGAATGCAGAAGCTTTGGAAAAAAAGAAAGGTACCTGCTGATTGGAAGGTAAACTGGCTGCCACTACAAGATGCCAAAGAAGAGCGACCTAGGCCTGTGTGAGAATTGGCGTAGAATCATGTTCTTGTCCACGTCAAGTAAAATACTAAGCCACATCATCTTCGAGAGAACTCGGCCAACTGTAACAAGCTTGATTCGGGAAATGCACATCATTTGCTGATCAAATTGCAACCCTACTCATCGTCATCACAGAACAAAGCATGCAATGGCATCCAAACCTCTACCTCAACTTCATTGACTTAGAAAAGGCCTTCGACGGACAGAGTTGACCGAGGAGTTATTTGGAAACTACTTCAACACTACGGCGTGTATTGTCCAAGTCTTTGTCAACTTCACTCAACAGCAAGTTATATGATAATGCCTGACACGTGTGAGGTGACTGACAGCGGAAATCTCAGCGAGGTGTTCTAGGTGAATACTGAAGTAAGACAAGGCTGGCTGCCTATTATCACCAATGATGTGAGTGGGTAACGAGAAGACAGGAACGCGTTCGACTGAACTGTGAGAAAACCCAAAGAGATATGGATTTGGCAAGCGATTTATGTTGAATGTCACGAACATTCGGACTTCCATGTGGAAACCAAACAACTGGCAGAAGAGGCAGGCAGTGAAGACAGGACTGCAGGTGAACATAGAAAAGACGGAGGTGATGAAGGTAATCAACCATCAAAAGCAGCCACAAATCCAGAACAAATAACCATCAACGGGAGGGACTTAACAGATGTTACTTCCTTCACTTTTCTAGTAACCACGGTTTCAAACACAGGAGAAGATGTCGAAGGCAGCCAGCCAGCCAGCCAGAATAGGAAAGGCGAGATACGCCTTCATCAACCTGAAACCAGTTTGGAAATCTTCTGCTTCACACGGCCAGTCAGCATAAACAACAAGATTCGGATTTCCAACACCAATGTGAAGTCAGTCAGTCAGTTCATCTATGTGCATCAAGAACTTGAAATGTGTGTCACGAAAAGAATTTTCAACAGAAAGCAGACCTGCATCAAAATCTGCCTACTCTGGCTCCATACTGAAGATCCAAATGCAGTCCAGAATGAATTGCCATCAAGAAACTCTGCTTGGAACAAACCATCCAATAGCCTATCGCTCAGGAAATATAGAGGAGAAAATCTAGATGGATGAACCTACGTTGAGGAGACGGTTGAATGAAATCACGAAAAATGTAGGCCACTTGAGTGGAATCACGATGGGAAGCAACGAGTGGGTCGTCAGTGCGAGGGTGACATGGAGGAGATCGTGTGGTGGGGAACAGATGAGAGATTACGGTGAACCTGGATCCAGCTGGAGAGGACGGCAGAAAATAGAAGAAAGTGTAGATGTTACTGAATCTCTATGTTCTACTCGGAGCCCACTGAAGTAATAGTTAAAATGTTTAGTGGTGATACTGTGTGCACAGACAAATGTCAGAATGGAGCTTATTTGCAGCCTACTTTCCAATCTGTAAATAAAACGGCAACTCATCACCAGCATTATCATTACACATAAATTACTTTTCAAATAACTTCGGTCTTCTCAGTTTGATTTCTTATTCATTTGTAAAAAGAGGTGAATCGTTACTCTGTGTACAATGCTGAGAGTTCCATTCTGTCTGATGATCACTAGCGACTGGCCATTTTCAAGCAGTTCCCTGAGGATCTGGTGGGAAACCGTAACCAGTAGGGTAGAGCGGGTCGATGATGAGGACAGTTGCTCATCATCGAAGAAGACATATCGATGTGGTCACGCTATGTTGTGAATTGGCAAAAATTAGAATTCATGCGCTGACCATTGGATTGGCGGGTCCCAGTGACTTAGTGGTCTAAGAGCTCGCTCACCTTGTAACTAGGAGGTCCTGGGTTCGTGCACTTGTTGTGGGGATGGGTGCTTACTGATAAGGGTCCCAAACTCGGCTGAAGAAACAGCTGGCTGCCCAGTACTCTCACTGGGTTTTCCAAGGTTTTCTAACCGATGTCAGCTCATGGTGAAATACTCCAACCAATGAAACATTGTTGTTTTGAATAAAGTGATCATTATTACCAGCATGTCACTTACATTGTAAAACAGATTACATTATCTGATTTCATTATTTTGAAAATAAAACATGTAGTTCATGCAAAGAGTCCCTTTTCGGAGGGAATTCTTTCACTTAGCTCAAAAATCGCAATTATTCGTCGTTATTTAAGTGTGCATACGTGTGTACATTAGACATTTCCGATCAGTATAAAAATTAGTCAGTGTAATTGTTGTCAAGACATTCCAAAAATTTGATGAGTAATCAAAATTGCAGTGAGGATGTTGGTAGGGCGCCGAAGATCAGTGAGAGAGTGCTGGTGATGTGTTGTCAAAATACATAGTTATCAACGTATATCAACGCATACAAGAAGTTGAATAAGGATAATACATCTACGTAATAAGATGAATAGTTTACTGAGCGAGTAGTGATTAGGATGCACACAGAAACAAAGGAAAATATGAAATTATGTAAGAGTTGCTTCTATGAATCACAAATGGTACAAGGAGTTAGAGAAGAGAACCAATAAGCACACAAACATGAAATCAGTAGAAGTCGACACGTTTCTTACCATGATATTAGAAGTGGTTGGGTGATTTTCTTTTGTATGCATAGCTCTGGCTTCTCCAACTGAATGAGTGGCTAAGGCTTCAGCAATACAAACGAGACGAAAGCGTATTTCATTTGGTAGGTTGTTCTTCACTTTGTAGATCACTTTGAAGCAGGAAGCATTTGGTGAGATGAAATGATCAGTTTTGACGAGATGTTCGATGATCGCATAGCATATACAGCCACCATTACCATCTTGTAGTCATGCTGTGGGATAGTGTTCATGAACCCTTTAGGACAGAGTACGCGTCGAATGATCAATGTACCTGGTTGGCTCCACAGCAACAGGTGAACTGATATATGCACACAGAAGTAACCAGATGAGATTTCGTGTACTTAGGGATTCTGCAGTTCAATGTACATCTGGAGAGCACTACTCATAGTGTTGCTGCGAAGAATGTTGTTTTCAAAGATGCTGAAATTCGTCCCTTGAGGATATCACAAACTGTTTAACTCCGATCATTTTACCCAAAATTTATGGAAAGTTACAAAGAGAACTTTTTCACACCTCTTGAAGTAAATTGTACATGCATCCTACTCTAAGGGGAATGTTCAGAATCTTAGGAGTATGCTCAAAGACTCCAGGATGAACTTGTTTGATGAAGAATCTCTTGATGACACTATCTCCAATGACACATGTTATCTCAAATTTTGTCTTATCACCTGCTGTCCCAGAGAAATGCTCTTCATCAGATTTGACTGTTTCTCCTCTCCTCGAACTGAAGAGATGCTCAGGCAAAAAGAAAAGTTTTATCCAATGAAGGATAACATTGGTGTGAGAAGAATTAACATCCTAATCCAGTCTGAAATGCACCGATTGAATTCAATTTATAACGAGATGTTTATATCCTGTAAAAATGCTTCTAATATATGGAAACTCATCAAAGAAGTTGCTGGCGGTAAGCAGATGAAAAGTGTTCCTTGTTCTTTTGATGTGTGTACACTAAACAAGTTTTTCACCCATTCTCACACAAATGCCACACTTTCTGGTGTTACAAGTGGTAATGATACCTGCTTCCTTGCTTTCAATACAAATGATGTTCTTAAATGTCTCCAGTCGCTGAACCCTCCTTGTAGCTTAGATGCAGATGGTTTGCCTGGTCCTACTCCTAAAAGTGTGCAGATATCCTGTGTTATCCTCTCATGGACAAATTTAACGAAACTTTATCCAGAAATGTCGTGCCAGCCGTTTGGAAGGACATCAAAAATGTACCCATACACAAGTCATCTACAGAAACATGTTTTAAGTTCAGACCTGTTGCTGTTACCTCCCCTTTTTTAAAATCTATGGGAAAGTTACTCCTATCCAATCTTTAACCTTCACTGAAAGCCTTTGACGATCACATACAATTTGCCTATAAACACAGAAAAAGTACTCTACGGGCACCTGCAGTCTTGCATCATAACATTGTCTCCAGTTTAGACAACGGGGTTGAATTTGTTCGCTGCAGCTTCGACTTAGTTACTATCTAGGGACATTTTGTTACAGAAGCTTGCTGAAACTCAAACTGACTGTAGGATTTTCAAATGGCTGCATTCTTATTTCTCAGGAAGAAAGCAATACTCTGTATGTCAGGGAAAGTCATCCACTTCATTGCTTACTGAGGCTGGTGTTTCTCAAGGCTTTGTCTTATCGCCTTTTCTGTTTCCGTTCTTCTTGTCTGACATGCCTCACTCTGATGACGGAGTGGACTTTGTTAAGTATGCCGACGATCTAACTATTTCCATGTCTGTTAACTCACAGTTAGACTGTACTAAGATGAACAGCTTTCTATCAGGAGTAAGCAAATGGTCTTTGCCTAATGGTTGGTCTTAAACTAAATCCTTCCAAATGTCAGACAGCTAATTTCAGTTTCCGATGTAAATGAAAGTTAATTGAAGCTGTTAATTTCTAAGACCTTTGCGAAATGGATGATATTGATATAGAAATCAAGTCTGAAGTAAAGCTTCTTGGAATAATTCTTTCTTCTGACCAATCCTAGTCTTCCCATGACTTAGCGATTTCTTAAAGATTATTTCGTTTGACTTTTTGCATTAAGAATTTAAGGCACTCAGGCATAACCCAACCTCTCCTCTCACAGTTTGTCAACTTGTGCATCTTGCCTTTTCTTCTTTACTGCTCACTCTTATTCTTTCCTGGATTGCTTAAATAGACTATGTCATAATTCTTAGGACTCTGAAGACTGTCAGTAGGGTGAGTGGCATCCCGTTGGGCCATATTGTTGAAATTGTCATTCATAGACACGTGAGTTCACGTGGCAATTAGGCTAAAAGTATTTTGTCAGACTATCAGCATCCACAGCAGCACCCACAGCTCCAAACTTGTGTCTCCTCAGGTAAAACAAGAAGTCTTTTCAAAAGACTTTGTACAGGTACGTCTTAGTATAAAAATTCCGTTATACCATATTTCGCACGTAGTTTATGTGAGAAAAATAGTGTTAGGCATGAACTGACTAACTAACCTTCTTTGCACTATTCAATAAAACATTTCCTCCTTCCTTACAACAACAACTTTTATTGTTATTTTACTTCTTATATTTATAATCGTTTAAATTTTGTGTTTCATTTGTTTATTTTTTCATAAGTGTGAACATCATTTGAACTGTGTTATAACTGTTAATTGCGTATTTCCTCTCACCATACTGTATCAACAGCACATTAGATTCAATACTCTATAACATGCTTCAATTCCCAAACTGAATCGACAATAGTGTTTGAAACAAACTCACTATTATTGTAATTATTATTACATTTATTATTCTCAATTCTAACTTCGAATATTTTTGACTTAATTTCGTCAATGTGGACAAATTCCTATGCCTAATTTTGTTTGAATTTTAATTCTTTTTGTATTTTGAGTAAATCAGATACAATCCTGTGGCAAGTACTGAGAAATCCATTCTGTATTGTAAGTACTGTTTTTAGAATAAAGTAGATGATTATTATTATTACCCTGTGTTACATACATACAAAGAATCACATGAAAAATCCGTACACAATACGATAATTGTGACAAAATTCATTTCATGTGGGGTGGAATCAATTTGTGAATGAGAATGGAATACGATCTCTCAATATATGTAATTCTGTCAACAATAATCAGTGAAATCGAAATATTTATGTGAAAATACATGTGAATATTCTCAGAAGCAGCGAACCTAGAAACGAGTAGCTACAACCACTAAGTAGATTTCAGTGACATCTCACTTCTTAGTTGCTCACTTAAGGAGGAGTACTCATGTGATGATTTTCATTCTGACTTTGATCATATCCAGTGTACTTTATTCGATAAACGCATATCAAAAACGAATACTTTACTTCAGTAAATAATGAAATTAGTTATTTTGAAAATAGACAGTTTGTGTTCGTATTACAGAAAACGAATATCAATGTGAATGTCTGTGCAAGTAACAGCACACTTCATATGAGAAAGGGAAACTATGATTAACATTTTCTCATGAAGAGGAACTAGAAATCAGAAAAATCAAAATTAAAATGAAGATGCCTACAGAGTGACATCGTCTCATTCAACTGTCTGCCAATAAATATAAGCCGGAAGAAGAATTTCACAAACCAGAGTGTTGTTTTGTTTCATTGAAGAGTAATGCGAAACTGCTTTCAAAAAAGCCGAAATTGTAGATCGTACAAGACCAAATGATGAACGCTGTGGTAAATTCCACGGCGATGAAATCCATCCACCAACCGATCAAGTCATAATTATTGACACAAGTGAACAATAACTACAAAGTAGAGAAAGAGAAAGATAATTGACAGAGATGAGTGAATACAGGCGATCATCTCAACTCTACAGCAATTCATATTTCACTGTAATAAACAAATTATAATTGTCTAGCTAATTTGATAGGACTGTTTTCATATAATGAAATATAGACACCTGAGTCAATAAAGAATTATTTACGCATTCACTGTCGGCTTTCATATCATGTATGAGCAGATGTCTGCGTGTTGTCAATATTCTAGTGAGAATTCAGTTCAAACCTTAAAGAAGATTCCAGTTTCAGAATGACGGGTCGATTGTGTCATTATATATTTTATGATTTGTCAGTCTCCCATGCACAGTGAGGTTGTTGGAAATCCCTTAATGTAATTGCCTACGGCTGCTGAGGGACTATGAAATCATTGACAAATATCATTCAATCTAAATAATACAAGCTGCCTAATAATCCAGCCATTTCCTACTTACACAAACACACAATCCGTCTTTGTATGAGACAATCAATTGGAGTGCGTTGTCGTATTATTAACGACTCACATATATTCGAATCGTGATTACTAAACTCTAGTGAAGAAACGGGACTTTACCATAATTTCAAGCGTAACAGTGCACAACATCATCTTCTCCAAAAATACACTATCGAATTTTGAGGATACGTTGACTTGCCACCTGATGTTATATGAACACAAATCGACTCAGCGATACTGTGATTCACACTGCAATTCGGCGACTATCAAATAACTGATGTGATTCGTGCAATTTACTCGTCAAAATAAACATGGTTGATACAGCGATAAAATGACAAACTTACGAAGAGTGGGTATAATATACAGAAAGGTACTGCCACAGTGACAATTATCTGCGTGAAAAATACGAGGAGAAAGAAATAAATCATCAGAGAAGAGGTACACTGACATGCTTTGTTAATCTATGCAAATTACAACATTGACATATCTACTGATCTGAGATCTGTGGACACTGACTATTATCGGAACATTCTGGCAGTTAAATCACACCTGTCAGTGAGACTGGCTGTATGCGGTGACGCTGAAATATACGAATATATGCCATTCACTCAATATAAACAACTACTGCATCACTTCACATTTCTTATCTGACAACAGAAATGTCATTATTCACGAGGCAACTTCAACTACAGTCACATCTCTGTTAGTCCAATATATATTCCGTGGAATGTGACAGTCACACCAGAGAATTGTTGCTAAATGAGCTATATTCCATACATGTACGTGACAAGGAAATTGATTGTAGACGAGGTTAGCTGCTTATATATCAAATCGCTCTTCACTCTCCCAATGAAAATGTGGAATTTGAAGAGACAGCAAGAAAGACAAGTGTATGAGGATGACATTCATTTCACGCCTTACACTCAGCTGGCTGAAACCTGAATCATTCAAGAATAAAGTGTACGTGGAATTTTGGAAAATGCGTTTGAAGCGATGATAAGCAGTAGTGGATGGGAACTACCAGTGACATTAACCCGGAATGATGTATGCTGTTAAATATGCCGAATAGTCGAGAGTGTTGACGATTTATAGGATGACCAGTAGGATATTCTTGAAACGAAACTCACTGTCAGCTTTTTCGAGTGCAAGCAAAATCTGATATACAGGTCAGAAGTAATCAGACCGAGATTGAAGTAAGAAAGTGGAATCTTCTTAAGAGATCAGCGTGTGTGAGAGTAGAATACATGACATGATCGACATTCTACTACTTGGTTTTTTGAGTTTATTGGGCAGGATAGTTCAAGGTCTAACACTGTATCTTTTTGCTCACAAAGTTTTGATTTGAATCGTTAGATTGAGGCCGCTCGAAGAAATTGGAGCAATGATGGTTTCCGCTAGCGGGCTTCTCTAAACATTCTCTTAATGGAAAGTCAATCACCCGAGGAATTCGTCACTGATAATCCCATCAATTGTTTCTTGTCACCGCACTAGGAGACGAGAGGAAGAGACTGTGAAATGATAAGAGCAACGTTAGTCTTAGTGTAAACAGAATTTCTATAAGGCACGGAAAATTCAGTGGAAAGCATCGCATAACATTTTCCACTTATCCAGGATCTTTATATACAGTAATAATTGACAGTAGATCGTGCCTCACGTAGCTCTCTGGCTTAAAGCGTGAACCAATTCCTTATGAAATATCTTCCTCGTTTCATTCACGAAATGGCATCATCCTATAACACTTGCCGCTCCTCCTTCGCTCTTCTTCACAGTAGGAATCGAGTAAGATTCCAAATTATGAAATTAATACTGAGATTCGGATACAGTGGGATATTTCTGAATGAAGCGAAGATTTCATGAGTTTTGATAAATAACTTATGCAAATAATTCATGCAATAAAATGTCAATTCATATAATTACATTTTGCTTGAAGAACACATCCGAAATGCTCAAGATGACTCCCACAATCGCTAAAAACAATGTGATCGAGGTGAAAACTATCAGCCCCTTTTTACTCATTCCACGCATGTGCATAGCCAAAGGGTAAAGCGAAATGAGAACATGTGATCACACTAGATAGATTCAAATATATATATATATATATATATATATATATATATATATATATATATATAGAACAACCAGTACGGCCATCACTGACCAATCTGTGCATCCACTCATTAGAAACAGCTGCAATTGTGAGATGCTCTGATCGTCCAAGATACCTAGATATCACCTTCGGACATCAATAAATGTAGAGTCCTAGATGAAAATCTTCACTTGAGAAACAACATACCAAACAGTCTTAAGCTTCAGAAACATGTTGAGCCATATTCACACGTAACTTTGATGTTTCTTAACTGGTTGGTCGGACGACAACCAGATGATAGAGGAAAACCAAATATCATCAGAAAGGGCAGACATTCGGACAGATGGCCTTATTATCATTGTCGTTATTATTCGGAGAAACTCTTTGTCACCAAAGTGACTGTTCTTAAAACCCAAATTAACTTGGCTGAACAACTATTACCTGGAGTCGAAGTAAGCCACAGAGAGTTGAAATTGGTTGTAAACTGACTTAGGTTGATCCACTGTCATGTTGTCAGTAGTCTGACGGACGCGGAAAGTGTAAACTAACAACTCAGGCCTCCTCCATGGTTGTTTATAAATAAACTTGGTCCTGAGTGTCAAAATAACAAAAAAACTTCCCAGTGCATGTCTGAACATAATCAGACGTGGTTATCAAGATGAGACAACGATTCGCTAAGTTCAAAGCAAATAATTAAATATATGCACAGGTAGAAAAAGTTTATTGAGTACACAATTTCTGGAAACCAGTTCACAGGAAATTGGTATCGAAGAAGTCTCCAGTAGTCATGGACATCACAATAATCAATACCATATGTCAAGAATCCTAGTAAAGTTTCGTCATGAATATTATTCATATGGTGACATGATGCAAACCATTTGTCAAGATTTTATTCGATAATATCGCTAAAACTTCTGATCAGCTGACATCTCAAAGTACTAAAAAGTTATATTTGTAGAAATAATAATGGACAAATAATTCCAACATCTCACTGGACAGATTGGAAATAGTGGGAGAGAAAGAATCTAACCTGTGAATAATAGGGTGCATCTGGACCCTAATATTGCTGACAAAATCAGTACAAGCAGTTCCATGTAGGGTCGGTTTTTGATGAAGTAATCAAACATATTTGACTGAAAACAATAAGATCGCGTTGAACGATGCACATATCTGGCTCCACAAGAACAGGTGAACTGACGTGTGCACATAGAAGTGTTCCGATGTGAGATCTCGCCCATTAGGCTCTTCCACACCAGTGGCCAACTGACGAACAACAGGCTTGTCGTTTCTATGAAGAAAGTTCTCATCGCTGAAATCGGAATTCCTCTCCTAACAACGTCAACAATTAGGTTGCCGTAAAAGTCAAAGTTCATCTAAGATTTCGTATCTTGTACAGATTCTATGTTCAGCCTTTGAATTTTTGGCTTGACCTTCTCGACAATAAGACTCGGTGTATGTCCATTTTGGAAGATTTATTTCTGAAAGCCCTAGATCTTCTTCTAGAGCATTTGAGCTGCAGATGTGTGAGACGTGAGTGGCGCGAGAAATAATAAGGTTCAAATTACGTTCATTGTATTCAGCTGTAGAAACGTATCAGTTGGCTGTTCAATGTGGTTCTCTTACTGACCGATCCTCCCAATGACCCGTAGGTTCTTCGTGTACATCCAACCTCATGAAAAGGCATTGAAGATTCATCTTCTACTGAAACAGTCAGCCTTGTTGGTGGATTACAGCTGTTGAACATGTGTAACACTACTAATTGTGATCATGGCTATCATCAAGGATAATAAAAATGTCATCCACATAGCTAGGACACAATGGAAACTTATCAATATTTAACTTACGTGGATCATTCCTGAGACATGTCATGAAACAGGCTGCTAGCAACGAAGCAAAGTGAGATCTCATTGAAATCCAGTAATTTTGTCTGCAGAAGATGTCGTTGGCCGTGAATAGAACATAGTATTTCTTTGTTTCCATGTCCGTGCTTATCAAATTTTACATAGTAATTTTTCTACCTCACTATTAATTTCTGTCAACCTTATACAACTTCTTATATGCACTCATTAATATTATCACCAATCATGTGACGATCCTTCTCTATTTTAACTTTCAGTTTATTCGTTCCATGTAGGTTTCGTACCGATGGATCTTTCTTAATGCGAATACTCAAGTGAAGAAAACGAAACAATTCAAAAGAGAATCTTCTCTGAACTGCTTGTATTGATTTTGTCAACGATATTAAGGCCTAAATTCACCCTGTTATTTATACCATAGACGGTTGACCTTCCATCATTTTCAATCTGTCCAGCGAGACGTTTGAGTTGTGTATCAATAATTATTTATACAAATATGACTTTTTCTTACTTTGAGATATCAGCTGATCAGAAGTTTTAGCGAAATTATCGAATAAAATCTTGACAAATGGTTTGCATCATGTCACCATATGAATAATATTCATGACGAAACTTTAGTAGGATTCTTGACATATGATATTGATTATTGTGATGTCCACCATTGCTGGAGACTTCTTTGTCACACTTTTTCAGTCATCGGTTCTCTACAAATACTCTACTCTTTAAATTTCATTCCACTGATTATTGTATGAACCAACTGTTTTATTATTTATCCTTGAAGCTTAATTACACACTTTAGTGGAATTCAACCTACGTAGCTGAATGTGTAATCGATGACCGGAATACAGGTGAACAACAGACTCTCCCAGACCTTTAGGCCTCAATATAAATTAAGACTCCCCTATTCCTGACAATTCAGTTAATACTAATTTAGTTATCGAGTGTGCTGTGAAGTGGATTACTGCTCTGTATCACAAATGAATTCCACTTGTCAAGGTGTGATGAATTCAATCGAACATTCGATAATTAATGTTGAGCAGAGAACTTACATAATAATAAACTCTACCCAGGAGTTCCTTTCGAAGAATTTCCAAATCACGTCCCTACAACCAAGAGAATATTTCATCGGAAAATTTTATGTATTCTTACACGAAAGTAAATAAGAGAACAACACCAGCTGTCACCATTATCATAATAAGTGTATCTATTGTGATCTAAGAATAAAATTACTCACTCATCAATCCATTTTCATCTTACCCAAATGTTGTCAGGAAAAGGGATTCGCTGTAGCCTCTCGTTGTTATACTTGGAATTCTCATACGATGCATAAAACCGTGGCATTTTCCAGTGAGCTGAAATTGACGAAGAAAATGATAGACGACAACGGCGCAGAAGTAACTTAATCACCTCAGAATATACATGATGAAAATGGACACATAGATTAGACTTTCCGAATATGCCAACCGAAAATATGGTGTGGATATGACTGTCAGATTATTTGAACATAATTCAGGTTCCATAACACTTGAGACATACACCTGTTTGCGAATGTTGATGAGATGGAGTCAGTGATCCTATGGAAGAGTGTCCTCTATGGAAATTGAGTGGGTTGGAGAAAATCTCATTTGTCTTCCTCACACACGATATCAACTTTGAGGAAACAGCCTACAGGAATTCTTTTTCAGCATCAGAGAAAAACTGGTTTCATTTGGCCATATAAACAGAGTCAATATATGCACACAAGTATCAGACGATGACACATTGCTACAAGACTGGAGATGATAAATGAGAATATCATTTCCATGCACTTCACCTAACTAAATTCTGGGTTTATTAGACATCCAGTCATCACACACCAACACATTCCACATTGATTACATCCACAAAACCCAATAAAATGTGATTGAGCGTTATTCATTTATTCATACTCAGGTGAAATACCTCGAACATGATCAAAGTCAGACTAAAATCGTCACCTTATTATTCATAATTGAGCAAACTTAGCAATAAATCAAACTGACAGCAAATGAGAGAAAAGAGAAATTCACTTACTTGTTGTACCTCCGAGCTTCGAATTTTCGTGCGTTCGAGAATATTCGCAAGTATTTTCTCATTTATATGTATATATATAGGTATTTATTTCGATTTGTGTAATGATTATTGACGCATTTTTACATATTGAAGGATCATAGTCCATTCTCATTCTAAATCTGATTCCACTTCACACAAAATGACTTTTTTCACATAATCGTCTTATTATGCATGTTGTTCTCATGTGGTTGTTTGTATGCAAGTATGTATGTAACAAAGGCACACAGTAAGTACAATTAGTTATCTGAGAATTCAGTCAGTAGACATATAGTAATTACTTCATTTGAGAAGGCTATTGACCGAAGAACGACGCTTATGTCGAATGGAAGAAGCAATTTATGTGGAAGTAATGGAGTTGATTCCTGGTTCATTTTGAGGGTTCTCCACGTAATTGTCTTCTTTGAGCTAGGTCAATTAATTGCGAAGCCGTTATCAATCTTACAGAAAACACTGTCAAATTTGGACTCAGAAGATATCTTATTATGTCTGGCTTCACTGAATAAAATGAATAATAGGGTGAGAACAACCGTAGTTATTCTCGAATTTCTCAAACACTCGAATGGCTCACATCGACTTAGAGTAATTATTTCATTCCAAACACGAAGTATGGGTTAACAGTGTATCTGGTTTATTGAATGTTTCCTAACAAAACTATGAAAACAACTTTGAATCGAATTCCTCTGTCTCATGGACTTGTCATAATCTGAGTACATCGTGATGAAATTGGAAAGGGAAAGCTTGAGGCTAAGCAGAGATATCGTTTGGGTGATTTCATTTTCAGAAGTGGGACAAGTGCACTTTCATGGATGAATCGGAATAGCCACTATTAACATTATTTGGTTGGAAAGAGTGACTCAGAGCGAGAGTATGTAAGGAGGTTAACACTTCTTTACTTGATATTCAAGTTCCCTCTCAACAAGGATTTCTAAATGTATCCTGATCCAACTTGTCTCTGATGAATTGTAAGCCACATATTTCTCGACTACTTTCCTAGTCTTTCGATTTTCTTGTCCGACGCAATTTATCAGCTGGAAATCCATAATAAACTTATGCAATATAGGAATTCAAGCACAAAGTCACCATCGTCTAGCTTTCGAGAAAGCAACAGGCGAAAGTTTGCTTTGATAAACCCACGTAAATAGATTTAATTGTGGCTGTATATGAAGTAAACTCGGAATCATGGATGAGGTGTTCTTATGCGAACAGCTTGACTAATAATGGATGGCAGTATTATACGAGCTAATTGTGAAAAGTGAACAGTGTTTGAAACGTCATGTTGAGAATTGTAGTGTTTTGTTAATTCATAAACAAGATTTCACATTTTTAGACACTTTCTAAATATACTTTACCGTTTCTGTCGCCAACAACTGCGAAAATCTACATACAGCACTGTGCAGTTTGAATTCAATTGTACCAGATCCGTTTTCGCGCTATCATGTGGAAGTAAATGTAAGGGTCACATTGAAAGTACATGATTCGTGTGTGAAGGGATATTGATGAACACTGAGGTTATTTCTGAAGATATCAGTGAGTTGCAGTGACCGTGTAGGATGGTGATCAGCCTAATACCATCAGAAGAAGAAGAAGAAGGAAGGATTGGTCATTCGCAGGTGATACACCCATGTTAACAATATTGACATATCCAGAGAAATGAGACATTCAGAGTGATCAAATAACAGGCAAACATCCGATTCGCTTTAATAGATTCAATATTGTATTGCATGCTGAGTGTTAAATCCTGCATCAAGAGTACTATTTGCAATCAAGTATGAGAATGAACAAGTATGATTTTCATGTGTGATCTGTGGTGTGCGTTAGTCACCGGTGTGATTGGAGACATTCCTGTATTTGGCAAATGCGTAGATCATCTGAGATGATACTTTGTATGATACTTTGTTATCAATGGTGCAGCACTCTCTGGTTGTAATTACTGACAACGGTATTATGCTTATTATCCTGATTCTGGAAATATCGTTTCAAACATGGTGCCAATTTTCAGTTTGTTTCATCCAAAGGTATTTACTTACTCCTTGTACAAGATCTTCGAGTAATTTGATAACTGCTAGTATATCACTTGAAGCAATCCTGTTCCATGCAGAACATGCTCCAATACTCCGTCACTGTTTCTCATTCATCACCTGCAATAAATGCACATGAGTGTTTCGAAACCACTTTTGAAAGTATGTGCAAGAGCAGTTTACGACATATCAACATTGGTTGGTAGTTAAAAAATATGAAATGCGTGAAATCCGATTCATTTCGATGGATGAAATAACATTTGCAAACTATGGATTCAGGCAAGCCGATATGTGACATATTCCAATAAAAAGTAGTCATTTCCAAGATTCGATCCGTTGAGATTACGTGTGTCGGTTTTCAACTAATTTTCAAACTCCAACCATTCAAATGCATCGGTGTTAATAAGAAACCATGAATTACTGTAATCGTCAATATTGAATACTGACACTGTGACCATGTGGGCATGCTCTCTATTAATATCTGTTAGGCATTTGCGCATTTTGGAACAGATAAATGAATTATAATCATATTTCAATTGTTGTTTATACACAGTGATAAGCTTTTGATTTTGAAAATATTTTGGGTGAAATTACTGCCTGTGATCACACTGACTATTGGGATTTATTTTAATTCATATATAATTTTTTATCATATATATCGTTTGTTCACGTTATTTCTATGCAGAATTACATTCCAAGTTGTTGACAGCTGTGCTGAGTCACCTGTCGTGCATAACATCGTGGTCACATTCAATCAATGTAGAATCACTTATTAGTCTTTCTTTCCATTTGTTCATATTGCATTTCAGAATACTTATGTTTTCCTATTCACTGTTATGTCTATCATCCCACGCATGTGCATCTCTGGATGAATCTTTTTCTAAATTATTGGGTGACTGCCTTCGCACTGTTAAATGTTCTTTGTTCAGCATCACAGCTGTTTTTTAAAGTTGTTAGGCATCGTGCCACCTGTCTGGCACATTGTATTCACAACAACGTGATTTTTGTTGCCAATGTCATGGAAAAGATCGGCAGCTCCTGAATATTGCCATAAGGAGCCCTTGTTTTCACCTGACACGCACGCCTCAGCCATCAATCTCTCCACTTCCTACACAAGTTTTGTTTCATTTTATGTAATGAGAACTTCGTGCAGCCTAATGAGTTGATGCTGAGACACCAGTTGCGTAATTCAACTACGGCCAAATCCCTTATTGAGACATTTTTGGCGTTTTTCGTATATGAAGCTTTCCGATATGAGAGACACATTGAAGAGGCGCCATTCATGGTCTCTGAATAAAAGACTCAATGTAAGAATTGTGGGGAGAAGTTGTGTTTCCCACTGGTGCTTTCTCACAAATACTTTGCTGGTACTGAGGTTATTGTCGCTTCAGCTTTCCAGGTTCAGTATTCAGTCTGAGTATCCGAAATTTCGGTGAAATACGGTTATTCGATCGAATGAACAAATAGAGTCTAATGCTAAGATTTTGTTTGGACGAGGGATTCATCTTAGAAGAGACATCATAACTAATATCAAACTTGTAAATAAACGAATAAATTGTCGAAAGCATCCTGCTACTGAATACTCCAGCGAACAGCAGAGGCTACTGCGATTCGCCTAAAACAACCGATGCTCTTTATGCTAAACAAACAGATCCAGTCCATACTGTCATTCTGATATAGTGATATATACTAAAGAATCTAAAAATTCATAAATACCTAATTACGTCTGCCATCTAGTTATGGTTCCGCAACCTGTAGATATAAATTCCTGCTAAAAGCTGGAAAAGCAGCAGGACCAGATGGAATCCCAGCAGAAGCATTGAAAATGGACCCAGAGACAACAGCGGACTTGATGACGCCACTACTGGAGAAGGTGTGGAAAGAAGGCAAAGTACCCGAGGATTGGAAGAAAGGATACCTATTCAAACTACCAAAGAAAAGAGACCTAATTCAATGCAAGAACTGGCGCGGAATTATGCTCCTGTCCATCCCAAGCAAAATACTAAGCCGCATCATCCTGGAGAGAATCAAACATGCCCTGGATGAAAAACTTCGACCGGAACAGGCTGGATTCAGGAGAAACAAGTCATGCATTGATCACATCGCCACATTACGGATCATCATTGAACAAAGCTTGGAATGGCAATCACCTCTCTACCTCAACTTCATCGACTTTGAAAAGGCCTTTGACAGCGTCGATCGAGAGGTGATTTGGAAACTACTTCGCTACTATGGGGTGCCACCGACAATTATACATCTCATCCAACAGTTGTACGACAATGCTGCATGTCAAGTAGTCCACAACGGGAAACTTACGGAATCCTTCGAAGTGAGGACAGGAGTAAGACAAAGCTGCCTACTATCACCAATGAATTTTCCTGATTGCAGTAGACTGGATAATGCGACAAACAGTGGGCAATGAGGAAACAGGCATAAAATGGACCCACACAAAAAACTTGGAGGATCTGGACTTCGCCGATGATATATGTCTGATTTCCCACAAACTGGAAGATATGCCAGCGAAAAGCAACAAGTTGGCAGAAGAAGCATCAAGAAAACACCAACAGCAACAACAACAACTGACAACAATCAGCATAAATGGGAGGAACTTGAAAGAAACAACCATCTTTACCTACCTTGGAAGCATCGTTTCAACTACAGGCGGAACTGACGAGGATATCAAAGCAAGAATCGGAAAAGCAAGACTAGCTTTCACTACTCTCAAGTCCGTGTGGAGGTCAACAACACTCAGCATCAAAAATAAGATCCGGATTTTCAACTCCAATGTGAAGTCAGTGCTACCATATGCATCAGAGACTTGGCGCGTCATAAAGAGCATCTCAAACAAACTACAGACCTTCATTAACAGTTGTCTTCGCTCAATACTCAAGATCAGATGGCCAGCCAGAAAAGATCAGCAACAGAGTTCTTTGGGAGCGAACCAACCAGGAACCGATTGTGAAACAAATAGGCAGGAGGAAATGGAGATGGATTGGCCATACTCTTCGGAAACCATCAAGTGACATCACTAGACAAGCCCTTGAGTGGAACCCAAAAGGGAAGCGGCGAGTTGGTCGTCAGTGCATCGGTGACTTGGAGGAGGTCATGTGAAGAGGTGATGAAAACGTGTGGGCAGACGTGGAGCCAGGTGAAGACTCTAGCAGAGAACCGAACTCAATGGAGACGCACGGCTGAAGCCCTATGTTCCTGTAGGAATTGAAGAATACAATAATAATAATAACTTTTATATCTGCATAAACTAACCTTTTATTTTCTTATTTAGACGTAGTCATTAACCTGCACACTCTCTCTCACACACACAATGCACATTTCCTTCTGCCTCAATATATCTTCCCCCAGCCCATCCTGTGGATTATCAGTCATTCATATGAAGTTTATATTCAACATCAGTAGAATTTAATATGGACATGACCCATGAGGATTCGTCACTTTTCATATTCGTTGTTATTCATAATCGTTTACTTTTGAATATTGCTGTTCAGTTCAGTGTCACAGTTGTACATATTATCACATGCACATATTTTGCACCATATTCTATTAACAATAATCAATTTTTTTCGATTTGCCTCCTGACCGATATCATTTGGAGAACCACTGAGAACCAGGGATCACAGGATAGCTGTTTCACCCTAGTTTTGGAATCATCACCAGGACCTACCCACTGGGTTTCGAGCGCAGGCCCCTTCCGGTTACAATGCCAGCTCATATGCCAATCAACCACTGGGGGCCGATTCAATGGCCCGTGGATTCTAGCTTGAAGCAGTTCGTGATTTTAGCGCGACCATCAACCAATATCATTGGCGGGAACTCAATCCTCACTCCTGACTGGATGGACATCATCGTACTATCTGCCTGTCACATTGTAATCCCGACAACATGATTTTCGTTACTGACAAAATGGAATGGATGAATAACTTTCGAGTCTTAACACAATTAGCTGGTGATTCCATCTCATCATCAATTTCCCCAGTTCCCACACAAGTAGTCGTTTTGATTTTATGCTCAAAAACTTCGTTTAGTGTAGTAGGTTGACACTGAGACACCAGTTGAGTAATCCAAATCTGGTCAAATCTTCTATTGAGACATTTTCGTAGCCCTCCAATAAGCTCCTGTATGCAGCTTTCCGATATGACAGACATATCGGATTAACGATATTCAGGTTCCTTGAATAAAATACTTCATGTTTAAGGATTGGAAAGGCTTTCACGAGGCCGTAGGAGTGAGTTATGTTTCCCACTGGTTTGTTGTGATGCACACTCTGCTAGGACTGCGAATGACTACGTTTCAAAGTTCCAGGTGCACTATTCAGACTGAGTACTCAAGATTTCAGTGAAATGTTTTTATTCGGAGAAGGACCCACTGACTAATATTAAGATTTGTGATAAGTGATTCATTTTTCAGGACGCATCATAACAAATATGAAACTAGTGAATATCTGTTTATTCGAAGAAATTAAAGTCTCTACGCTTTTCGAAGTGGAAGATGTCACCTTCATAATGTTAATCTATAAAACTCACAACTTGTACCATACAACCTAAGCGTGAACATCTCACTTGAAAATTATCTTCCATATGGAATCGGAGGTATGTTAAGACGTTGGCAATGAAATTAAACGAAAAATGGAAACTTAACATCGACTTCTTTCTCGATATCACACCGACAGCCGAATGCATGTCATTATATAATTCTTTCTAATGCTAACAACTTTGGTACCACCTGCCAGAATCATGAAAATATTATTCGTTTACCCATAAGAAAACTCCATTTCCAATCCCAGACCTATTGAATGAGTTCAAAATTATCCTTTACACAATGCTCAACCAGTTTATTGTGCTACTGTGTTAGAACGTTTAACAACTACTTGACAACTCAGAAGACTGAAAGCGTTGCTATGTTCAGTGGTCAGAATTTCACTTGAATTCGCTTTATTGCTGATATACTTGTAGTCAGTGACCGTAGAGTTCAAAGATTAGGCTGATTATCTTCTAAGTATAACAATGTGAGAATATTCAGCTGTTCAAGTGATTGTGATCAGCCAGTCAATATATGACTGACTGGACATCACAACTATCCAGGAATCATTAACTATTCATCTGTCCCAGTCATTTCTCTTGTTTTATAGGTATGAGCTACAAACTTCATTTATCTGGGAATTGCTCAGAAGTATCTCTGATTTGAATAATGTTTCACTTCAGTTCGGTTGCGTTCTGTGAGCGGGATATTGAAGTGATGGAGCTCCCGTTGTCATTCTAGACATCTTTAGTGCACACTTCAATATGAATTCTCCATCAGCTTACTGTTATTATCTATTATTATTACTTCCTTGTGTTCCGAGTGGAAAATAGGTCTTCAATAGCATATGTTCACTTTCTTCTGTTTTCTGCCATCCTCTTCAGCTGGTCCACGATTGTCCATAATCTCTCATCTCCTCCTACCCCGATCCTCTCCATTCCTCCCTCGCACTGACCATACACTAGTCGTTTCCCGTTGTGACTCAAATCGAACAATGGCCTGCATTGCGTGCAATGTCACTCGACGGCCTTCTCAAGGAATGCCCCATCCATCTCCACTTTCCTCTAAATGATTTTTGAGAAACCGGCTCTTGGTTGGTTTGTCACCAGAAATTCTCTTCGCTGATTCTTTCTAACGATTTGATCCTCAGTGTGGAAGCAGTGAATAGGGCAGCTGTTGCAAAAAGTCTGCACTGAGGTGTTGAAAATCCTTTTCGTCACGTGAAGTGTAAGTTTCTGACACATATAGAACAACTGAATAATTTCACATTTGTGTTGAAAATCTGAATGTTGTTGTTTATGTTGGTTGAGTGCAGACGATTTCCAAACTGGTTTCAGGTTGATGAAGG
This sequence comes from Trichobilharzia szidati, assembly GCA_944472155.2. Classification (NCBI taxonomy): domain Eukaryota; kingdom Metazoa; phylum Platyhelminthes; class Trematoda; order Strigeidida; family Schistosomatidae; genus Trichobilharzia; species Trichobilharzia szidati. The sequence continues at coordinate 2,713,292 of OX235276.1, forward strand.
TGTATCTTGCCTTTCCGATTCTGACTTTGACGTCTTCATCCCTGCCAACTGCCTTCAGTTGAAATGATGATGCCTAGCTAGATAAGTTGAGGAAGCAACCTCTTTCAAATTTCCCTCTTTGATGGTGATCGCTACAGGTTTCTGTTGTTGGTGGTGGTGGCAAGGCAATCAAGTTGCTAAAAACAGGACCAGACGGAATCCCAGCGAAGGGATTGAAAATGGACCGACGGATATCAGCCCAGTTGATGACATCACTACTGGAGAAGGTGTGGAAAGAGAGCGAGGTACCTGCGGATTGGAAGAAAGGCTACTTATTCAAACTACCAAAGAAGGGGGACTTAGGTCGATGCAAGAACTGGCTCGGCATTATGCTCCTGTCCATTCCAAGCAAAATACTAAGCCGCATCATGCTGGAGAGAATCAAACAAGCCCTGGATGAAAAACGTCGACCATGACTGGCTGAATTCAGGCGGAACAAGTTATGCATCGATGAAATCGCAATACTAAGTATCATCATTGAACAGAACTTGGAATGGCAGTCATAAATCTATCTCAACTTCATTAACTTTGAATGGGCTTCAACAGCGTCGACTAAAAGGTGATTTGGCAACTACTTCGCTACTACGGGGTGCCGACAACAATTTTGTATGCAACACAGGTGACTCAGTACAACTTTCAAAAACGTGGAGTGTAATTCTGGATACAAAAGTTTCAATGTATGACATTTGTGATAAAAGATAATGTATAAATTAAAATAAATCCCAATAGCCGGTGTGATCACAGGCAGTAATTTCACCCGAAATATTTTCAAAATCAAAAGCTTATCACTGTGTATAAACAACAGTTGAAATATGATTATAATTCGTTTATCTGTTCCAAAATGCGCAAATGCCTAACAGATATTAATAGAGAGCATGCCCACATGGTCACGGTGTCAGTATTCAATATTGACGATTACAGTAATTCATGGTTTCTTATTAACACCGATGCATTTGAATGGTTGGAGTTTGAAAATTAGTTGAAAACCGACACACGTAATCTCAACGGATCGAATCTTGGAAATGACTAATTTTTGATGAAATGTGTCACATGTGGGCTCGCCTAAATGCACAGTGTGCAAATGTTATTTCATCCATCGAAATGAATCGGATTTCACGCATTTCATATTCTTTAACTACCAACCAATGTTGATATGTCTTAAACTGCTCTTGCACATACTTTCAAAAGTGGTTTCGAAACACTCATGTGCATTTATTGCAGGTGATGAATGAGAAACAGTGACGGAGTATTGGAGCATGTTCTGCATGGAACAGGATTGCTTCAAGTGATACACTAGCAGTTATCAAATTACTCGAAGATCTTGTACAAGGAGTAAGTAAATACCTTTGGATGAAACAAACTGAAAATTGGCACCATGTTTGAAACGATATTTCCAGAATCAGGATAATAAGCATAATACCGTTGTCAGTAATTACAACCAGGGAGTGCTGCACCATTGATAACAAAGTATCATACAAAGTATCATCTCAGATGATCTACGCATTCGCTGTATACAAGAATGTTTCGTATTACACCGGTGACTAACGCACACCACAGATCACACATGGAAATCATACTTGTTCATTCTCATAAAAATTGGTACTTGTGTTGCTGCTCTATTTTGACTGAACTAGAATGCACGTATATCTTAGTACTTCTTCGCGTTTATATTTGTGTCCTAACGTTGTGATTACTCGACATCCACAACGTAATTAAAAAGGCACTTGCGAAGGAATACGACAGTGTATTATTGCAGCAATCAAAATTCAAAAATCGAGCGAGTACAAAAAGTATCAATTGTTAACATGCAAGATTTAGAGTAATAAATAAATGAAAGTACAATTACACAATGAAAGTATAGTACGATTATGAGTAATAAAACGGGTCACTACAATAGCCCCTCCGTAGAATGCAGGTAAATGAAGTTTACCTCTATTCGGAATGATATTGTGAATTATTATTACAGAAGAAATATAAACGAGTTTCTGATATGAAAACCGAATTGAGGATTTTAAGTTTTTGAGGTTTGATAATATAACTGTATATATGCAAAAATGTTAACAACTTCGAAACGAACCGAATTATTTAGAAAGTTGTGCAAAATGTAACAATAAAACCAGAAAAATTATTAGAATAATAATGGGGTTGTTATTGTAAAGAGTTACAGAATAGATTTATATCTTAACATACTGTTAATAGTACCGTAATAAGGTAGTATGGAAATGAATTAGAAATAAATTGTCTGTACAAATCTTTGTGGCCAATGTACTCGTCTGCCTGATCTTGTGATTCTTTCTGTTTTGTTAGACGGAATATCATCAGATTTTGAATCTCGAAAGCAGGAATCATTTTGTGGCGTAATTTTAGGTGATGTTGATGACTTGGGTAAACATTCAGTCACCTCTATTTCCATGAAAGCTGGTTTTACTCGATCGATGCTTACAATCTCGTGTTTTCCTCCGCGTTCGACAGTGATGATTTTGCTTGTTCTGCTTATTACTTTGAATTGTCCGTCATAAGGTGGTTGAAGTGGTTTCCTTACACCGTCGTGTCGTATGAAAACATGCGTGCAATTTTCTAGTTTTTCAGGCATGTATGCTTGGTTGAGCTGATGTCGCGGTGGGTGATATCTTAAAAGACTCATATGCTGTCTCAGTTGTTGTACAAAAGTAGTTTCGTCAGTTGGAACTTCAGTGGCTGGGTTGAAATATTCTCCAGGTAGTCGTAAAGTAGTTCCATAAACTAATTCTGCTGGACAACATTTGATATCTTGTTTTATTGTCGAACGTATTCCAAGAAGTACGAGAGGTAATTTATCGCTCCACTTATCATCGTCCTTCACTGCCATCAATGATGCTTTCAGTTGACGATGAAATCTCTCCACTAAGCCGTTTGAACTGGGATGATATGCAGTAGTACGTATACGTTTGATTCCCAGTAGTTCTGTGAGTTGTTGGAATAAATGGCTTTCGAATTGGGAACCTCTGTCTGTAGTAATAATGGTGGGCACTCCGAAGTTGGAAATCCAATTTTGTACGATGCTCTTTGCAACGGTTTCAGCAGAAATATCAGGTAAGGGACAAGCTACTGGCCATCTCATAAATCTGTCAATACACGTTAAAATGTACGTAAAGCCATTAGATGGTGGTAATGGTCCAACGATGTCAATGTGTATGTGTTGGAACCTACCATCAGGTTCTGGAAACTGTCCACTAGGCGAAACTGTATGTCGTTGTACTTTTGACTTTTGGCAGGCTAAACATGATCTGGCCCACTGTTTAATCTCCCGATTCATATTCGGCCATACATATCGGTCACTTATCAGTTTAACTGTTGCTCGGATGCCAGGGTGAGAAATGCCATGTACTTTGGAAAAAACTGATCTTCGCATTTCTAGTGGGACAAAAGGGCGCGGTTTACCTTTGGAAACATCACACTTAATAATTAGGCCTTCATCAAGCATAACATCTTGCAAACATAAGGAAGTACTCGTGCTATTTTTTATTCTTTTCAGATCCTCGTCCATAGTTTGCAGTCTAGCCATATTTTCAAGATCAAATTGGTCTTTTTCTAAGGTATTTATATGGATGCGGGATAACGCATCTGCTACCTCGTTTTTATGTCCTTTTATGAATCTAATATCTGAAGTGAACTGAGAAATGAACTCGAGGTGTCGGAGTTCTCTTGGCGAGTACTTGTCGTGCTTTGCATTCATGGCCTTGGTTAGTGGTTTGTGGTCTATGTAGATGGTAAACGGTATTCCTTCTACCATATGACGAAAATGTTTAACAGCAAGATAGACTGCTAGTAATTCTCTACTGAATGCACTATATCTTGATTGAGTGGCGTCTAGACGTTTGGAGAAAAAGGAGAGAGGTTGCCATTTCCCAGCAGAAAATTGCTGAAGAACTGCACCGACGGCGACATCTGATGCATCTGTCATAATCGCTATAGGAGCGTTGACGTCACGACGTACTAGTAAAGTTTCTGAGCTTAGAGTTTGTTTCAGCTTTTCAAATGCCTCGATTGCTGAAGTACTCATGTGCAGCGATTTTGCATGACCTTTTAGTAAATCTGTCAGAGGTTGGGCCAGCTGTGCACAGTGAGGAATGAAACGGGGATAAAAATTGACGAGACCAAGAAATCTGCGTAACTTTTTGAAGGAATCTGGAATCGGGTATTCTTTTATGACTTGCAGCTGTTCTGCTATTGGTCGAATGCCTTGATTGTCTACCTGATGTCCCAAAAATTTTATAGTTTTCTTACCGAATTCACATTTACTTGGTTTAATGACAATTCCATATTCGGCTAAACGTTTAAAGAGTGTTTCTAAGTGATGTTCGTGCTCCTTAGGGGATTTACTTGCAACCAGTATATCATCGATATAAGCGTAAGTGAATGGGAGGCCGTGCAATACCTGGTCAATGAATCTCTGAAATGTTTGAGCTGCGTTAGTCAAGCCAAATGGTAGGCGGACGAACTCGAATAAGCCAAAAGGAGTGGTCACCGCCGTTTTGGGGATGTCCTTGGGCTCGACCGGTATATGGTAGTATGCACGAACGAGGTCAATTTTGGAAAATATCTGAGCACCTGCCATGTTATGGAAAAAATCGTGGATGTGCGGAATTGGGTATCTATCTGCTATCGTCTGCTTATTTAAAGCTCGGTAATCTCCACATGGTCGTATCTCTGTTGAGTTTTTCTTTGGTACCATATGCAGTGGTGATGACCACGGGCTGTTTGACGGTCGTATTATTCCTAGATCTAATAATCTGTTGAATTCTGCTTTTGCTATTTGCATTTTAGCTGGATCTAGACGACGTGGTTTTGCTGAGACCGGTGGACCTTTAGTTACAATATGGTGTGTAACGTTGTGCTTGAGAGAGGCTGTGGAGTAATCGCTCTGTGTCAGTTCAGGAAATTTCTTTAGCAAAATATCGTACCTGGATAATTGATCTGTTGTGGCTACCATCAAGCGAATACTCTCGACATCTGTGGAGATGCCTGAAATCGATAGTTTACGACTGGTATCTATCAATCTATGGTGACTAGAGTCAACTAGCAATTCGTAGTGTTGAAGAAAATCTATTCCAATGATAGGAAAGGTTACGTCGGCGACTACGAACTCCCACTCAAATGGCGTACTGCATCCAAAATTAAGTTTTTGCCTCCGAGTTCCAAATGTTTTTATGGTAGAATTGTTCGCAGCCTTGAGAACTAATGCTGGGTTTGGTTGTAAGCGCTCGTTGGGTGTTGGGGGAACTACACTAATTTCTGCACCAGTATCTACCAGGAATTGTGCCCCCGTTGTTTTGTCTGTCACCCTGAATAGACGGCTGTGGGACGTGTGTTGGCCAGCGACCGCAGTCGTCACCGACCGCCGGCCTTTTCGTTTCCCAACGCCACCGTTTGTTGGAAAGCACAAGGTTGTGTGCACCGTTTTGCGTGTACCCCAAATTTCCGATGATACCAGCATATATTCTGTTGTAAGCTATATTTACGCCTATTGCGTGAGTGGCTACGTTGTCTTCTGTACGTTGTGGTAGGTTGTCTATTAACCCTCATTGCCATTAATTGCTCAGTGAGCACGTCGATTTTACGTTCTAAGGCTTCTATGCGTTCGTTTGACGTTTTGTCGACTCTGATGGCTTCTGCTTTATTCAGTGGGTCTATCGTGATAACTTTATCTGGTATTCTGCTAGTGGAAGCGACAGATTGAGGTGTTGACCTCTCGTACATGCGATCTGCGATTTCAGTGAGCCTTTCTATGTCAATGTCGTCGTCTCCGAAGGCAAGAACCTGCTGGATGTTTTGCGGAAGTCGTCGCAGCCAGATTTGATAAAAGAGACGTTTATCGATTTCTCTTCCTGCAACTAGGCTTTGCATATGCCTCATGAGTTGAGATGGGGTTTTATCACCTAACTCAACATTGCTTAACAGGCGATCGAGTGCTTGCCTATCTGAAAGCGAAGTGCATCGCAGTACCTCTTCCTTCAACTTGTCGTAAGGCGCTTCTGTGCTGGGATGAACGATGTATTGTCGTACCTGCTCGGCGACTTCGTCTGGTAGCACTGTACTCAAAATGCCAAATTTAGCTGTCTGTGATGTGAGCTTATTGCTAGCCAAATAATGTTCCAGTCGAGCAAACCAAAGATGAGGGTCTCTGGGCTTAAAAACTGGTACAGTAAGAGAGATAGCACTAACAGATCCCAGCTCTAAGTTATCAGAGGTATTGGAAGACATGTTACAATTCGTAAAAAATTGGTTTAAGAGTAACAAAATAGCAAAATTTTTGCACAATAAGAATATGGCAAAACAGAAAAATGCAATGCAGGTGCTTACCACAAATTACTGCAGGTTGTGCGATGAGCAAACACAAGAATGAGTTCGGAATATGTAATAAATATATAGATCCACGAAGGTTAAAGTTTTATTAATCCAACAAGTGTAACAACGCGTCGAGGTCAAAAGTCGTCGTCGTCGGAGTCAGCAAGTTATCGTAGGGCTCACCAATTTGTTGCTGCTCTATTTTGACTGAACTAGAATGCACGTATATCTTAGTACTTCTTCGCGTTTATATTTGTGTCCTAACGTTGTGATTACTCGACATCCACAACGTAATTAAAAAGGCACTTGCGAAGGAATACGACAGTGTATTATTGCAGCAATCAAAATTCAAAAATCGAGCGAGTACAAAAAGTATCAATTGTTAACATGCATGATTTAGAGTAATAAACAAATGAAAGTACAATTACACAATGAAAGTATAGTACGATTATGAGTAATAAAACGGGTCACTACACTTGATTGCAAATAGTACTCTTGATGCATGACTTAACACTCAGCATGCAATACAATGTTGAATCTATTAAAGCCAGTCGAATGTTTGCCTGTTATTTGATCATTTTGAATGTCCCATTTCTGTGGATATGTCAATATTGCTAACAAGGATTTATCACCTGCGAACGACGAATCCTTCCTTCGTGTTCGTCTTCTTCTTCTGATGGTATTAAGGAGATCACCATCCTACACGGTCTCTGAAACCCACTGATATCTTCAGAAATAACCTCAGTGTTCATCAATATCCCTTCACACAAGAACGGTGTACTTTCAATGTGACCCTTACATTTACTTCCACATGATATCGCGAAAACGGAATTGGTACAATTGAATTCAAACTGCACAGTGCTGTATGTAGATTATCGCAGTTGTTGGCGACTGAAACGATAAAGTATATGGAGAAAGTGACTCATAAGGTGAAATCTAGTTTATGAGTTAACAAACCACCAAAATTCTTCACGTGACGTTTCAAACACTGTTCTATCTTCACAATCAGCTCGAAAAATACTCCCACCCATTAAAGGCTGGTTGTTCTTATAAGAACACCTCATCCATGATTCCGAGTTTTCTTCTTGAACAGCCAAGATCTAGTCTATTTACATGTGTTTATCAAAGCCGTATTTCGCCTGTTACTTTCTCGAAAGCTAGACGATGGTGACTTTGTGCTTGAGTTCCTTTTGTGCGTGAGTTCATTTTGGATTTCCAGCTGAAAAGTCGCCACGGACACGAAAATTGGAAGACTAGGAATAAAGCCTAGGTATATGTGTGCTACATTTCTTCAAAGGCAAGCTGAAACAGGATAGGTAGGTAAATCCTTGCGAAGAGGTATCTTAAATTTCAAGTCAATAAGTATTAACCTCTTGACTCTATCTCAGTCAGCCATTTTGCAATAGAGTGGAAAGGGGAACCTGACATATCCAGAATTGAACGAAGTGGGAGACCAACACTGTGTACGTTCGGTAGACCATAAAGTCTTGGTATTATAGAACTTGTTTCTACATTAGGTAATCTGTTGTCTATAAACAACTCACAACTCTAATGACACACATCTCTGGAGATGTTTCTTTTCTTACTAAGATAATTCACTGAATGTATTCGATTGAACAGCTAGACGATGATATCCCTGAAGAGAGAAGTAACTCTTCGCTGAACGCCTTTTCTTTCATATTCCATGAATCATTCCATTCAGTGCAGAGCCCAGTTTATAGCTTTATGGTTAACCACGAATACAATCACAAATACTTTGACGGAATTCACATTCCTATTAGGAATTATCTGTATGCATATACATTAATATACAGGTGAACATCTTGGGAGTAAATTCGTTGAAGACAGTCTCTTCACTGAATCACTCGTTTTGTAAGTAACTGATATTCGTCACTCAAATTATTTGAACAACTGATGAACATTCCACTGACGGCCAGATGCACCGTTCATGCACGTCTTTCTAGAATAAGTCGGAATGTCTACTAGAAGGTTATCGCTTACTTGAATATATATATGATAAATCAATACAATTATCACTCACGAATGACTTCCTCATCGATTTTCTCTTCCTCATTACCTGTATCATTCATTAACGCTTATCTAACCTTTTGAATACTTGGTAGAGTATAAAGATCCTGTAAAATAGGAGGCTAAGATTGTGTTCTCCCACCGTCTTCAAATCTCTCACCATACTCCTGCTTACAAGACACCAATACTGCTTTAAATTGCCGCATTAAAGCACATTTCAGTGATGTACATTTATTCCAAAAAATCCTGAGTGACAATTTTTGAATAAACTGCCCATTATTTGAGCAAGTCGTCTGAGTTAGGTTTAAGCGTAATCCACTGGACAGGATTTGTGTAAAATACGCTACTGTATTACACGCAAATATGATGAGTAGAATCTTGAGACCTCGGTGTGTGAGATATGTAGGTTGTACTTTGTCATATGCCCTATCACTGAGATTGAGTAGGATTGGTGTACAGCACATCTGTACCTACGGTGATCTACACGCGAATGTACACTGCAATAATACAGAGATTGTAATGAATAATGTTCAACAGAGAGTGGGATATTTCAAGGATTAGAAAAGTAAATGTAGATTAACCATGAATATCCATACACTGTGAGTGAGATGAATTCCAACAGAAATCAATTACTATGGTGACGAAATTTTTATGTTGAAATGTTTGATGAAATATGGACATGTGCTACTCTCTAGTAGCAAGTAGTATAAAGTTAGACGCAGATAGAAAGGTGATGAATGACAGATGAGCAAGTAATTAACAGCCTCTTCCTTAGTGGTAGCTTCGAAGTAACAAATTCACTTTGTATAAATAATTCACCGAATTCATCCCTTTCTTACTACATAGCAGGATCCTGACCACCACTCATTTATAGCTGACTAGTTATAGGTCGGTTGTTGGAATTTACATTGAGCTGACTCCATGTGTCCCTTGGATGCATCTATCTCCAGAGTGTGAAATGAGATTGTGTGCGCCGACTGGAGACTGATTTCCAACCTGCGGGTGCTCAGGTGGATAGATGCTGACCAACCATGAAGTACCGTGATATAGAGAAGTGAGTGCTGAATGAATTTCACTGCTAGTCAGAATCATTCAAATTATTAATTTGTAATAGTTACAATCAATAATCAGTTGAACGGAGTGACAACAGGAGATTTAACTAGATAATAATTTTCTACTAGGCACTAAATTTCGCCGATTTGGTGAAAGTTGAACTAAGGACTTGAATATCTATTCATGAACTGTTAACCTCTGTAGTGGACCTATGTAATTGTCCTTTTCTTGATAGTACAAATTCTGCTCTACACCTTAGAGCTGTCAACCGTCGGAGGTCTCCGCGTAGAGAAAAGCAGATAGTAGCAAAGCTCGTGATGTGAATGTGTCAATCAGTGCAAGACAGAGTTGGTAGCCAGATGTGCTGATGAAGCCGCCGGAGAGAGGGCAACCAATTCGTTCCTTGCGCGCGGTTCAAGGTTGAGTTCTTTTCAATCTCACCGAACAACCACGGTTTTCATTGGATTCCTTATTTTTCGACGAACATATAATTTGATATGTTTTTAGGCCACCACACGGCTCCCCCTCTTAGAAGTCCGGAGGAACTGCTATTGGCGATTTGCAGTACAATTGTGAAAAGAAAAATAATTATAGTGCTACATAACACTATGGGAATACGGAAAAAAATGGAAAAGATTTTTTTTAACCTTTTAAGAATAGTTCGACATCAACTTCTGAAATGGAAGTGGGTGAGAGTACACTGGATACATATTACGGATAGTGAACACGCACACGAAACAAAAAAATATATTCTTTGAATAAACACAGGTGAGTATACGTGTTATAACTGTAGCGGAATTATATGAGGACGTTGTCGCCTTATTCTATCTGCGCCTGACTAATATGCCTATCTGCTTCTGGCACCTACAGATTCAGCGAACCACGCAAATATCAAAAGACAAAAGCTGGTCTTTGACTGTGTATTGTAGTACAACAACTACGACAAACTACGACAAATAAACTTATTTAGGAAATGGTATTGATACATGTTTACAACCAATACAGACAGCTAACAGTATTTGAAATAATTGGTCGTAATAGTCAATAACAAATTGCGTGGGAAATGATGACATACCACTTATGCGAGATTAACAGTCATTAAAATAATTGAACAATAACAAAGTGTGTGGGATCCTATCAATACGTCAGCTCTGTTTATATGACAAATGAATGAACAAAATTGCGAAAGAGATC
>OX235276.1:2724432-2914432 GCA_944472155.2 Trichobilharzia szidati
AAATAACCGAAGATATAGATTGCTTTTAGCAGCACTCAAAACAACTGTTCGCTTTTGACGACGGAGACGTGGTCACGCTTTCGGATGTGTAATTCGTATCAGTTTTATTTCATGCCAAACCAACTTTAGTGGAATACTATTACAGGACAGACAAATCTACTTGTGGTTTACTCGATCAAACACTTCATCATAAAGCAAGCGATTTTCCTTATCCTGAAAAAACATTTGCTGAGACATTCACAAGAGGAGACGAAACGCTTCGTCTCACTAGAAACTGATGATTTCGTTTCATTTATACATTTTATTCACCGACGTGTATATAGATACAAATATGTAATAATGTTTGTTAAAATAAGAAGAAACACTCACCGAATCAGAATACTGACCGCAAATCTAAAGCAACAAGCTCGGAAAGTTGTCATCAATTAAAAGACTCTCTTCAGAAAACGAGTTGAGAGGATTGCAGAAACGTTTTATTTGTAGTGCTCACTGACGTATCACTTAACTCTTAGTGCTATTCTGTGATTGTTCATTATCATGAGACGTCATGAAGAATATCTCATTAGGTTATCCTTCTATTACGTACATATTATTTCATCTTCAACTTGGAATTATGTACGCTAGAGAATATAAACAAGCATTGACCAGTAATCTCCAACGAAGTGCTGTAGTTAAGCGCCTTACAAGCAAACATCCAAAAATTTCACCTGAGGTCAAACACAGTCAACGGCTTTCAAATGAATCGTCCTATTTTTCGTATCTTCCACCTCACAGTATCAACTGATTCCACATGCGCCAATGTCTTTTACGAACTTCATCTTACAGAAAACCTTTTTCCGGAAGATGCAAACGTACATTCAGTCCTCGAGTTTTCGCTTATTGGTATTTCCGTTCATTTTTCCGCTCTAACCACCACCACCACAATGTTTGAAATGCTGTTATAAAATGTTTCTGGCGGTCTCATTTCAACTATTTCACAATTTCTAAGAAAACGAAGATATCTGTGTACCAGTCAAAAATAAAATTTCAAGAAACATGATTTATGCTGGATGCGTATTATCAATTCATTGATGAAAACAGTTGAAGGCGATGATGATGCTTTGTTATATATTTGAAAGGCGAAATTGCAGACTTCTTCAAACTTCCACCATTATTAAGAGGAAACTTGTTTTAATAGAGGTTAAACAGTTGAAATAGAGGTCAAACAGATTTAATTACACAATATTCATGAGTTCCGTGATCGATTATTCTCACCATTATCCGTCTTTTTGCTTACTCGGCGAATGTTGTCAGATTTCATGTTACAAAGCGTTTCGTCTCCTCTTGTGAATGTCTCAGCAAATGTTTTTTCAGGATAAGGAAAATCGCTTGCTTTATGATGAAGTGTTTGATCGAGTAAACCACAAGTAGATTTGTCTGTCCTGTAATAGTATTCCACTAAAGTTGGTTTGGCATGAAATAAAACTGATACGAATTACACATCCGAAAGCGTGACCACGTCTCCGTCGTCAAAAGCGAACAGTTGTTTTGAGTGCTGCTAAAAGCAATCTATATCTTCGGTTATTTAGTCTAGGTTTCGTAAAATATATTCACATCAGTGGAGAAATGTGAGTGCTTTTACTATATTCGTTTGAAAAATCTAAAATTAAGTTTTTTGATGTTTACTTTGCCATTTGCGATTCGATGTGAAAGAGCGAATTCTCCGTTCCCTAGCAATGTTTTTAGAAATCAGTGTGAAATTAAACAAATATGTTTTTTTTCATTGTTACTTCAAAAGTATGTGAAATTGATATCAGATTTTTTATTCAGTCGAAACTGAAAAGGGATTCGGTAAGTTTTTATTTCTCCTTCTGAGTATTTCTAGTATCATGTACCCAAATTGAATAATGCTACGTAACAACATATAACATGAATAATTTCTAGTTTATTGAACGACTGATATCATTCAGAAAATCAATGAATACCAGTAATTATTGGACAGCTGCTTCATCCGGTTTTCGGAAACTCCAGCGAAACGTACCCAACAGAGTTCGAAATCTGACCATACCTGTAGGGGTAACTTCGTAGAGCATTCAACTACCAAGACTCGTTTTTGTCCCATGAATTTGAACTTCTCTTAGTCTGAACCACGATGGATGCATGGCATCGAGTAATGTCTAACTTATACTGAACAGATGTTTACTACTCCCGACTTACTGTTCATTCTCAACCTTGTTTCAAATTTGAACAACAGGAGATGGAATGTTTGAATTATAACAACAAAGAGTGAGACACTTGTACATCTTTTCGGCGTGTTGTTCAGGTTCGCTTCACTTCAGCTATAGATATCCTGTTCTCGTTTGAAGTGGCTATTCAGCTCAAAATAAATATTCTGTGCTCCGAATAATGTTGCAACGTTTCAAGAAACCTTTTGAAAATAAAATCATTGTTCATCTTTCCTTAATATGGACTCATTTTCAAGCTTGCTTCTTGGAAAAATACGAAATGATTAGAACACGAACACTTCAGCATCAGTTTTTGTCTTCTCAGCTACACATTTGCAACACCTCATTTAATGTGGACATATTTAGTTGGTTGATCTGCAAGTAAGCAAGATGAGAGAATGTCGCCTCAACTGTATGGATTTTTCACAGATTGTCTTGAAATTTGCGTATAATCCTGTATTACTGGAAAACATTTCAGGTCTATTGATGCTAACGGTGTCAATATGAAAACAAGATGTGAACCACAAATACATTTACTTGCACGAGAACTTCACTTAGTATTAACAGAATCAGTGTATTCATAGTGTATTCTAGTATGTAAAATTATCTTTTATAACCTCATGTTGTGCTAGTCCTTACATGTGCTTTATTTTTTCAGGTAAACGGAGGTTGTCGAATATGAAATCAGAAGAAATATCATTCGGTGAAACTAACAACGCTCACACGCATCATCAGAATTTTCTTTTGTGAACTAATGAAATGTTTAATATACTCTTCATTTCTGCTTCCTCTAGACATTTTTCACTGCATCGCTATACTATGAGCTTCTGTAATATGTGAATTCGGATTATTGCGTGTTAGCTTGGTTAGTGGAATGCAGATTTACTATCATACTATGAGACTGTTCCTTTAGTCATTCGTGAGATTTCGTGTCTGTTTCTATACAATAACACCTAGTAAAAACTAAGTAGGATTTAGCAAGTTGAATAATAATTCTGTTCTACTCGATACGCCAAAGTCGCATTATCTAGCCAGTTGCAAGTCTATATGTTGTGGAACGCCAGGTAAATGTGGTAACTTAGGCTAATATGCAGTGACATTATCAAACAGACTGTTCGATCGACAATGAGCAAAGAAATAATTTTTGTTTATTTCCAATATGCCGTTGAATCATGTGATGTTATCCAATATTTATTATTTTTATGACCAACAACTGCAGTATTTGCATGACTATTTCATGGATATTAAATAACTCATGCCTTTATGCATCTAATGACTTCCAGTATTACAACAGTATTCCCTATTGATTTGATGTCTGTACGCTGCACAAGCCTGATATATATAAATGTATATATATATATATATATATAATGTTTGATTTCATTTGAACATAAAAACTTAGCAAAATCTAGATTGGTTGACCCGAATAAGATAAGAAATCTAGAAAATAGTTCAGCTATAGCACTACATGCAGTCACACACAACCATACAATAGGATGGGATAGGATGACAGTTTTAAAATCTAATGTCACAGGGTATAGGGAGAGATTGATAACAGAAGCTTTGTGTATCGAATCAACTACAAATACATGTAATAGGAATGATTCATCACCTGTCCCCGATATTTGGAAAATTCTACTACCCATACGACAAATAGGAGAGAACAAAGAAAACTATAAAACTCAAGTGTCAAAGTCGTGTGATCACAATTGATATGATTATGAACAATAAATTTTGTTCGAAACGTCATCCAGTAAATATAACTGTTTCACTGTGTGATATGCCTAATAAACAAACTAATATGGAATTAAAGGAAGCTAAGGGAACATATCACACAGTGATTTACCCATTGACTGGGTATTGGTTTTCAGATGAACCAAACACACCCATCCTTACCTCTTGCGAGACAAGAACGGCATGCAGGATCATCCTGTGGCGCAACCACTCGAGTGTCCTCTCCCTCGGTGGACCAAAACCATGGATATCGGTAGCCCAAATTTTGCAGGCTGACCACAGATATCGGGTGTGCGTCGGGAGGGATCGAACCCCGGGCCGGGAGTGGGTAATTTTCGCGCCTGCTGCCGTCCTTGGATGTGGTAGCCATTTCTCAGGCTCCCTCTCCGGAATCGAACCCTGATTTCCCGTTACCCGTTATTATCATGGTAGGCAGATCACCTACCAACAAATTGATAGGGCAGACATTTGAAAGATCCATCGCCGACACAAGGCCGACTGCGATCATTAAAGTTATCCAGAGTCATCACAGAATTCAACAGAGACAGCCGAAACTGCCCGCGGTTGGTTCTGTTCTAATCAATGCACCCGTTCCCTTGCGGGTCAGGGCATAATTGTATGTATTAGCTACAGAATTACTACAGTTATCCATGTAGCATATATGATCTAAGGAACCATAGTTGATTTAATGAGCCATTCGCGGTTTCACCGTTTTAAGGTATGTACTTAGACATGCATGGCTTGATCTCGGAGACAAGCATATGACTACTGGTATGATCAACCAGTTTATTCACACAGTGATACACTCATTGACTGGGTATTGGTTTTCAGGTGAACAAAACACACCCATCCCTGGCTCTTGCGAGACGAGAACGGCATGCAGGATCATTCTGTGGTGCAACCACACGGGAGCCCTCTCCCTCGGTGGACCATTCGCACCGTTAGCATATTAATGATAGGTAAGCATTGTTACGCCGATCGTTGATCGCGTCAATCAATTATGCACTGCATAGACAAGCTCAATAGAACTCATCTCGCATACAAGACCAGCCAAACGCATTATTATATGCAAAAGTAGCATGCATAGCAACGCTATGGTGAAAATAGGCCCTTATAAACGAAGACAGCAGTCAACAAATTCAATGAAATTGTTATCCCTGCCAACCAATTTAGCATGTATATATATTCTATACGTCTAACAAGACTATAGAAAACCATACAAAGTCGTATAAGCGAGCAATGAGAACAAGCCAATACATCCTCATATTGTCTATATAGCATACGCTGTGTTTAAAAAGGATTATAACGTTCCTAAGCAGAACAGTTAAGCAAGTGCTCAAGAAGGCCTAGAAAAGCTCAAAATCCTATTTCCATAGAAAACAAAACGCGATTTAATCATCCAAATACCAACTGCATTGGTTATTAAAAATTCGAATATTTCAATATTTCGAACAGAGTCAGGAGTAGTAACCAAAAACACAGCCACAACTGATGGAAACAGAGGTATTTATGCACAATTCTAACAATGTGGACAATTGTTTCGAAAGGGAAGAATGAATCATTCCTGGTGACAGTTATTTCTGTCAATGTAGAGTGTGTCACCTAACAGTGGACATACTGGTACTTTATTTAAGTTCTCTCTGAGTTTGTTGCAGCATCAGCTCCGAGGTCAGATGCATGCCACTGCATGTGAACGAATCACCCTAGTTAAACCCAAGCATTCAGAATCTGTTTCAACGCCTTGCATGCTGTACAGCGTGCACATTTACGAGATACATCACACTTAGACCAAATGAAATCTTATGTCAGTTAACTGTGCTTACGATGTACATATTTATTCATTATAAGTTGACTACTTTCAATGACCAGAGTAGTAACTACAGTGAAAGTCATGTCTTGTGTGTGATGATTCCTGATACAACACCAATGTTTTACATCGAAATACTTGAAGCTGTATATTATTGGTGAAGAGTGATATGCACAGACCGATGAATCCTACTTCCATACATGTTTGAGGACAGTAATATTGGAAGGAAATATTGTTTGTATTCACTATTGTGACTGCTTACATCACTGAGCATGATTTTGAAATTTGTTTTGTGGTTAGACGGAGTTTGTGGTTTGTCGTTAGATAGTTGTTGCAGGAAACATTTCGTTCAACTGTGGATTCGAGTAACTTTCTTTTCAGTATTTTGATAAAGAACATTTGTCTTGATGACGATTGCATTACTGGGGAGAGCACAGTGCAAAATCAATAGTCTGATAATCTCTCAAATGCGTGTTTATCCGAGAGCTGAAGTTCGCTGTTGTCATGAATAAGACCTGATATTGAGTAAGTAATAAATTGTGAAGCTAACCGCAATCCCATCGAAAATCAAAGATACCAAAGTTGACTGTGATGTCTGAAGTCGGATTCAAGTGAGGATCATTCATGTGTTTATTATTGGGAGGATGGTGGTTATGTTTTTGTGCTCGATGGCACTGTTGAACGGAAACCGAGAGAACTGCCTCCATGAAGAGATTGTGTAGTGAACAACTGCCAGACCTGATGAAAACAGAGGTATTTATGCACAATTCTAACAATGTGGACAATTGTTTCGAAAGGAGAGAATGAATCATTCCTGGTGAGAGTTATTTCTGTCAATGTAGAGTCTGTCACCTAACAGTGGACATACCGGTACTTTATTTAAGTTCTCACTGAGTTTGTTGCAGCATCTGCTCCGAGGTCATATGCATGTCACTGCATGTGAACGAGGCAACTTGAGGTTTTTCCTATTTTTCTAGATAAATTAAACCTAGGTATTGTGCACATTATTGGTTTTTTCCAATCTCCTGTGGAAGGAGATTCTGGTTGCTGAGAATTGAATCAATTATTTTTCGTGGATGTATTGCAATAAAAGTGGTTATATTATTGATTCCGAGAACTATGTTTTTGGTCTTCTCATAGAAGTACACTTTAGGGGTGTCTTTTGAGAACCGAAACAAATTTGCATCGAGTGGCGAATCGTTTTGTCTAAGCGTTTGAGGGTACGTTAGTTGGTTTGTCCCAGCGTCAGTGGATAAACGAGTCTAGTGATGATGTAATTCTTGAGGATACGATCCTGTTGTTGCGGCTTGAGCTGCGCTACTTTGATTTTGTCCAGACAATCCTTAAGCATTTTTGCCTACTTTTGATGGCACCACCCTTTGTAATTTGAATGTAATTCCGAGATATTGAAATTCTTCCGTGAAAGTGATTGCTGAGATGGCCAAACAGTCGATGGTGAATCTTCTTGGAGCTGGAGCAGTGATTCTCCTATGTTTGTCGGCAATTATGTGCAGGGTCCTGCTTTTAGACGGATTGATGCAGAGGCCTGCTGCTCTGAGTGACGCGATAGGAGCATTCAGTTTCAATTGCAGAACTGATGCATTGGGAGCGAAGATGAGAAAGTTGTCTGCGTATGCCATATAGTGGAGTGACTTATCGACGAGGTAAATTGTTTCGAATTGTTCGAGGGCCGAAAGCGCTTCATCCATCGCCATTATGAATCGGAGTGGTGATAAGGGATCACCTTGTTCAACTACACGTGCTGAGTGGCATTGAGTATTGTTGAAGATGCTGGTTGACGTAGTGTAGTGGTATACAACCACTCGGATCTTTTGTATCCATATTGGTTTTATATGGGTACAGATACTCGTGTGAGAAGCCGGGGTCACCTTTTACAGCATCTCAGAGATTTTTACCCTTTATAATTCATTTTGATTACATATATGCCTTATATATACACTTTTGTTTCTAAATAAATGCCATTTTTCACGTGGGAGAATATAGTTGGCAGATTCAAGGGCATTTGGCTTTGGTGTCTATTCTTTACTGTTGCCGCCTCTAAGTACATCGATTAAAGTACGTAAAGAAATCAAGCCTATACAACTGAGGAGAATAGAGTATCTCAGCTTAGTGATGTTGTGAGTGAAATAACTGCTGGAGGCTGGAAATGACCCACATGTTACTAGTCCGCTTGGTTGGCTGGCCGGCTATTCATGAAATATGCTGCAATAAAAATGTATGTTTACTCCAGTTAGTTAGTTCCCATCTAATCGTAATCGTATGATCTGTGAATAATAACGAAGTGAAATGTCGTTTACATTCCCCCTATATTAATAATCACAATGATAATAATAATATTAATAATAATAATAATGTTAATTATCACAATAATTAGGAATAAGGATACGAATAAGTTCAACCAGTTTTGAAAATACAAAATAATTCATCAGTACAAGATTGAAAGCAGAGTGGAAATGAAACAAACGTTCGTCATAGACACAAACATACTCTATAGTATTACTTTGTTTATTATTATTATCATTAACGTGAGAAACAGAATGTGGTCAAGTCTGAGTAATGTTTATCTTTGCATAAATTAGATGTCAAGTTAGTTGAGACGATGTAGTCACATGATAGTCATCAAGTGGTGTTAGACATAGATCTGAGAGACAGCAAGAGAGTGGAGGTGGGAAACTAGATCGTTAGCCTGTAACACTGGTAACATTGGTCGTGGTGGTGGTGGTGGTGGTGGTGTTGGCATTGGTCATCTATCTATCTATCCATCTACATGTCTAATTAACAATGTCTCTTTCTTTCGTTTCTTCTCTCTCTCTCTCTATCTATCTATGCATAGAATAAAGCATATGTTGTATACGGCTACTTCGTTTCAATATGGTGACAAGTATCCTGCATTGTGTTCTACTTTCTCGTATGAATGAGGAGATTGCAGTGTGTCTAATAGACTAACAGAGGTGGTGGTAGTAGTGAAGGTGATGATGATGGTGTGTGAAGACGACCTAGTCTAGTCTAGCCAACCCTTTCCAGTCTACTCTGGTCTAGTCTAGTCTAGTCTAGTCACCATCACCCAGTGAGTGTGCTGTCAACGTCTGTTATATTGATTTGCAAATTCTCATCAATCAGACAACCAATCACGTGATCTGGATGAAAATGCCTTCTACAGTAAGTGTATTGAAAAATAAATAAATAAATGTGAGTAGATGGATCAGATGTATCAGACGAACAACTGATTGTATTGTTCATCCAAACTACCCTAAACATTAACCACGTTGTATGTGCTCCTTGCAAAGTTGGTTGATTCTCGCTTCACGATTGACAAAATTTCTTTGATGAATGCCAACGGCTAGCTTGCTGTGAATTTTGCAACGGTCATCATATTTAGCAGCTTCATCTAACTTTCTTTTACATCAGCGAATTGTCTGGGATCGTTAAAGGCTTTTAGTGAATTGAGAGGAACCTTTCCATAGATTTTGGAAAGGGAGAGATAATAGCAATATTTCTTAATGTTATACATGACTCAGGTAAAGGAACAATAGTAATGTCCTTCCAAACGGCTGGCCCGACATTTCTGGGAAATGATTCATTATACATGTCAATGAGAGGATAAAATAGGATATCTGCACATTTTTTAGGAATAAGGATAGGCAAACAATCTGGATTTAGGCTAAAAGAAGGGTTCATCGACTGGAGACATTTCAGAACGAATAGAACACGAAGTTCAGCAAAGATTTTTTTGACGATTTCATTTTCAAAAGCTGTACGATCACATTTAAATACATAGTTTTACATGGATACAAACAAGACGAAGGACAAACTCTCACATATGACCAATTCAATGTGCATATACCAGTTCACCTGCTCGTGCGTAGCTAGGTACACAGGTCGTTGTATGCGCATCCTTTCGAAACGTGTTAGAGAACATTACCAAGCGTGGCTGCAAAGAGGAGGCACACGTTCAATCAGAAGTGCCGTTATTGAACATGTGATCAACACCTCCTACTACTTCTCAACTGATTCTTTCAAAGTAATTTACAAAGTCAACAGAAACCTACCAAAAGCAGTATGTTTCCAACTACTGTGTTCTGTAGAAGCCTTCTCAATATGCATCAGGAAGGCGGAGCTGTGTGTTCAAAAAGAGATTAGTCCTGCAAATCAACAACTACAGTGGAGCTAGTTCGATATGCTCCTTTCTTTTTCTATTCCTTCACGTTCCCCAGTGGAACATAGGGCTTCAAGCTAGTGGCTTGAAATGCCACCAAACTTGATTTCTTATGTGCGTCGGTGGCAAAGTGGTTAGGACTCTCGCCGACCATGCACAAAGGCCCGGGGTTCGATCCCCTCCCGACGCACACCCGACATCTATGGTCAGCCTGCAGAATTTCGGCTACCGATATCCATGGTTTTGGTCCACCGAGGAAGAGGACACTCGAGTGGTTGCGCCACAGGATGATCCTGCATGCCGTTCTTGTCTCGCAAGAGGTAAGGATGGGTGTGTTTGGTTCATCTGAAAACCAATACCCAGTCAATGGGTGTATCACTGTGTGATATGTTCCCTTAGCTTCCTTTAATTCTTGTGTCGTTCTCTTTTTCTTTTTGATCCTTTTTCGCTCGCTGGGTGTGTGATTCTTACTCTCCTAGTCTTATTATTTCAATTTTGTTTCCATGCCCATATTTACACACTTGTTATCCCTTCTAAACCTATATAATTTCCTTTCTAAGCCTCTCGTAAAAAGCATATCTAGTTGAAAATAATTATCACCTTTTATTCACCGTCGTAATTATTTGAAATCAAACATTATATATATATATATATATAATTATATATATCAGGCTTGTGTAGCGTACAGACATCAAATCAATAGGGAATACTGTTGTAATACTGGAAGTCATTAGATGCATAAAGGCGTGAGTTATTTAATATCCATGAAATAGTCATGCAAATACTGCAGTTGTTGGTCATAAAAATAATAAATATTGGATAACATCACATGATTCAACGGCATATTGGAAATAAACAAAAATTGTTTCTTTGCTCATTGTCGATCGAACAGTCTGTTTGATAATGTCACTGCATATTAGCCTAAGTTACCACATTTACCTGGCGTTCAACAACATATAGACTTGCAACTGGCTAGATAATGCGACTTTGGCGTATCGAGTAGTACAGAATTATTATTCAACTTGCTAAATCCTACTTAGTTTTTACTAGGTGTTATTGTATAGAAACAGACACGAAATCTCACGAATGACTAAAGTAACAGTCTCATAGTATGATAGTAAATCTGCATTCCACTAACCAAGCTAACACGCAATAATCCGAATTCACATATTACAAAAGCTCATAGTATAGCGACGCAGTGAAAAATGTCTAGAGGAAGCAGAAATGAAGAGTATATTAAACATTTCATTAGTTCACAAAAGAAAATTCTGATGATGCGTGTGAGCGTTGTTAGTTTCACCGAATGATATTTCTTCTGATTTCATATTCGACAACCTCCGTTTACCTGAAAAAATAAAGCACATGTAAGGACTAGCACAACATGAGGTTATAAAAGATAATTTTACATACTAGAATACACTATGAATACACTGATTCTGTTAATACTAAGTGAAGTTCTCGTGCAAGTAAATGTATTTGTGGTTCACATCTTGTTTTCATATTGACACCGTTAGCATCAATAGACCTGAAATGTTTTCCAGTAATACAGGATTATACGCAAATTTCAAGACAATCTGTGAAAAATCCATACAGTTGAGGCGACATTCTCTCATCTTGCTTACTTGCAGATCAACCAACTAAATATGTCCACATTAAATGAGGTGTTGCAAATGTGTAGCTGAGAAGACAAAAACTGATGCTGAAGTGTTCGTGTTCTAATCATTTCGTATTTTTCCAAGAAGCAAGCTTGAAAATGAGTCCATATTAAGGAAAGATGAACAATGATTTTATTTTCAAAAGGTTTCTTGAAACGTTGCAACATTATTCGGAGCACAGAATATTTATTTTGAGCTGAATAGCCACTTCAAACGAGAACAGGATATCTATAGCTGAAGTGAAGCGAACCTGAACAACACGCCGAAAAGATGTACAAGTGTCTCACTCTTTGTTGTTATAATTCAAACATTCCATCTCCTGTTGTTCAAATTTGAAACAAGGTTGAGAATGAACAGTAAGTCGGGAGTAGTAAACATCTGTTCAGTATAAGTTAGACATTACTCGATGCCATGCATCCATCGTGGTTCAGACTAAGAGAAGTTCAAATTCATGGGACAAAAACGAGTCTTGGTAGTTGAATGCTCTACGAAGTTACCCCTACAGGTATGGTCAGATTTCGAACCCTGTTGGGTACGTTTCGCTGGAGTTTCCGAAAACCGGATGAAGCAGCTGTCCAATATTTACTGGTATTCATTGATTTTCTGAATGATATCAGTCGTTCAATAAACTAGAAATTATTCATGTTGTATGTTGTTACGTAGCATTATTCAATTTGGGTACATGATACTAGAAATACTCAGAAGGAGAAATAAAAACTTACCGAATCCCTTTTCAGTTTCGACTGAATAAAAAATCTGATATCAATTTCACATACTTTTGAAGTAACAATGAAAAAAAACATATTTGTTTAATTTCACACTGATTTCTAAAAACATTGCTAGGGAACGGAGAATTCGCTCTTTCACATCGAATCGCAAATGTCAAAGTAAACATCAAAAAACTTAATTTTAGATTTTTCAAACGAATATAGTAAAAGCACTCACATTTCTCCACTGATGTGAATATATTTTACGAAACCTAGACTAAATAACCGAAGATATAGATTGCTTTTAGCAGCACTCAAAACAACTGTTCGCTTTTGACGACGGAGACGTGGTCACGCTTTCGGATGTGTAATTCGTATCAGTTTTATTTCATGCCAAACCAACTTTAGTGGAATACTATTACAGGACAGACAAATCTACTTGTGGTTTACTCGATCAAACACTTCATCATAAAGCAAGCGATTTTCCTTATCCTGAAAAAACATTTGCTGAGACATTCACAAGAGGAGACGAAACGCTTTGTAACATGAAATCTGACAACATTCGCCGAGTAAGCAAAAAGACGGATAATGGTGAGAATAATCGATCACGGAACTCATGAATATTGTGTAATTAAATCTGTTTGACCTCTATTTCAACTGTTTAACCTCTATTAAAACAAGTTTCCTCTTAATAATGGTGGAAGTTTGAAGAAGTCTGCAATTTCGCCTTTCAAATATATAACAAAGCATCATCATCGCCTTCAACTGTTTTCATCAACGAATCGATAATAAGCATCCAGCATAAATCATGTTTCTTGAAATTTTATTTTTGACTGGTACACAGATATTTTCGTCTTCTTGGAAATTGTGAAATAGTTGAAATGAGACCGCCAGAAACATTTTATAACAGCATTTCAAACATTGTGGTGGTGGTGGTTAGAGCGGAAAAATGAACGGAAATACCAATAAGCGAAAACTCGAGGACTGAATGTACGTTTGCATCTTCCGGAAAAAGGTTTTCTGTAAGATGAATTTTGAAAAAGACATTGGCGCATGTGGAATCAGTTGATACTCTGAGGTGGAAGATACGAAAAATAGGACGATTCATTTGAAAGCCGTTGACTGTGTTTGACCTCAGGTGAAATTTTTGGATGTTTGCTTGTAAGGCGCTTAACTACAGCACTTCGCTGGAGATTACTGGTCAATGCTTGTTTATATTCTCTAGCGTGCATAATTCCAAGGTGAAGATGAAATAATATATACGCAATAAAGTCACAGAGTGGCACTAAGAGGTTAGTGACACGTAAGTAAGCACTACAAATAAAACGTTTATGGAATCCTTTCAACTCGTTTTCTGAAGAGAGTCTAAAAATAGATGAGAATTTTCCCAGCTTGTTGCTTTAGATTTGCGGTCAGTATTCTGATTCGGTGAGTGTTTCTTCTTATTTTAACAAACATTATTACATATTTGTATCTATATACACGTCGGTGAATAAAATCTATAAATGAAACGAAATCATCAGTTTCTAGTGAGACGAAATACTTTACAGGATCAACAGAATTAAAAGTATAGTTAGTGCGGTACTACCAGGAATATCTCATTGTTACGTGCAAGCAAATTAAACAAATGTATCAGATCGTTGAGAAAGAAGTGTTTAGCAAAGTGAAATCATGTTCTGCCATCTAAATGTGAAGCTTTCGAATCGCACCAGCGAAAAGTGTTTTCATTGATGTGAAATTAAATCTGTAAAGTGAAAATAACTACAACGCAACACAAAAGACATTGATCAGATAGAAACTAATATTGTCATTAATAAATAAATATCGTCATAAATTGCGATTGATCCGATCGACCAAGAATCAAATACAATTGAAAATGATTCAGATTAACTGCGAGCTCATCCGACATTATATCTGCGAAAATCACAGATGACTGAATTTTGAATTGTACACATAATTTTGAAACTCGTGAATGCTGCGCTCATCTTCTTTTTCTGCATGCATTCAATTGAAGAAATCTCGACTTTATCAACCATCAACTGAGAACATGGTAATCGATGAGGGCCAAAACTGATAAAGTCCAATTACATTTTACGCTCAATTGAACTCTTCCTGACAGTAAGATCCGATAATCATTACTTTAATGTCCTTAATTCCAGAAACGCCGGATACATTAAGCATTATGTACTTTTGAAACTTTATCAGTTTCAAAGTCTTTTCATCTGTATGAAAACTGAAACATACTTTGACCTTCATTTTTTCAGCCACTCTCCTATATACGAGCCATATCGAACTAGCTCCACTGTAGTTGTTGATTTGCAGGACTAATCTCTTTTTCAACACACAGCTCCGCCTTCCTGATGCATATTAAGAAGGCTTCTACAGAACACAGTAGTTGGAAACATACTGCTTTTGGTAGGTTTCTGTTGACTTTGTAAATTACTTTGAAAGAATCAGTTGAGAAGTAGTAGGAGGTGTTGATCACATGTTCAATAACGGCACTTCTGATTGAACGTGTGCCTCCTCTTTGCAGCCACGCTTGGTAATCTTCTCCAACACGTTTCGAAAGGATGCGCATACAACGACCTGTGTACCTAGCTACACACGAGCAGGTGAACTGGTATATGCACACTGAATTGGTCATATGTGAGAGTTTGTCCTTCGTCTTGTTTGTATCCATGTAAAACTATATATTTAAATGTGATCGTACAGCTTTTGAAAATGAAATCGTCAAAAAAATCTTTGCTGAACTTCGTGTTCTATTCGTTCTGAAATGTCTCCAGTCGATGAACCCTTCTTGTAGTCTGCATCCAGATTGTTTACCTATCCTTATTCCTAAAAAATGTGCAGATATCCTATTTTATCCTCTCATTGACATGTATAATGAATCATTTCCCAGAAATGTCGGGCCAGCCGTTTGGAAGGACATTACTATTGTTCCTTTACCTGAGTCATGTATAACATTAAGAAATATTGCTATTATCTCTCCCTTTCTAAAATCTATGGAAAGGTTCCTCTCAATTCACTAAAAGCCTTTAACGATCCCAGACAATTCGCTGATGTAAAAGAAAGTTGGATGAAGCTGCTAAATATGATGACCGTGGCAAAATTCACAGCAAGCTAGCCGTTGGCATTCACCAAAGAAATTGTGTCAATCGTGAAGCGAGAATCAACCAACTTTGCAAGGAGCACATACAACGTGGTTAATGTTTAGGGTAGTTTGGATGAACAATACAATCAGTTGTTCGTCTGATACATCTGATCCATCTACTCACATTTATTTATTTATTTTTCAATACACTTAGTGTAGAAGGCATTTTCATCCAGATCACGTGATTGGTTGTCTGATTGATGAGAATTTGCAAATCAATATAACAGACGTTGACAGCACACTCACTGGGTGATGGTGAAGACTAGACTAGACTAGACCAGAGTAGACTGGAAAGGGTTGGCTAGACTAGACTAGGTCGTCTTCACACACCATCATCATCACCTCCACCACTACCACCACCTCTGTTAGTCTATTAGACACACTGCAATCTCCTCATTCATACGAGAAAGAAGAACACAATGCAGGATACTTGTCACCATATTGAAACGAAGTAGCCGTATACAACATATGCTTTATTCTATGCATAGATAGATTGAGAGAGAGAGAGAAGAAACGAAAGAAAGAGACATTGTTAATTAGACATGTAGATGGATAGATAGATAGATGACCAATGCCAACACCACCACCACCACCACCACCACGACCAATGTTACCAGTGTTACAGGCTAACAATCCAGTATCCCACCTCCACTCTCACGCTGTCTGTCAGACCTATGTCTAACACCACTTGATGACTATCATGTGACTACATCGTCTCAACTAACTTGACATCTAATTTATGCAAAGATAAACATTACTCAGACTTGACCACATTCTGTTTCTCACGTTAATGATAATAATAATAAACAAAGTAATACTATAGAGTATGTTTGTGTCTATGACGAACATTTGTTTCATTTCCACTCTGCTTTCAATCTTGTACTGATGAATTATTTTGTATTTTCAAAACTGGTTGAACTTATTCGTATCCTTATTCCTAATTATTGTGATTCATTATTATTATTATTATTATTATTATTATCATTGTGATTATTAATATAGGGGGAATGTAAACGACATGTCGCTTCGTTATTATTCACAGATCATACGATTACGATTAGATGGGAACTAACTAACTGGAGTAAACATACATTTTTATTGCAGCATATTCCATGAATAGCCGGCCAGCCAGGCAGCCAGCCAACCAAGCGGACTAGTAACATGTGGGTCATTTCCAGCCTCCAGCAGTTATTTCACTCACAACATCACTAAGCTGAGATACTCTATTCTCCTCAGTTGTATAGGCTTGATTTCTTTACGTACTTTAATCGATGTACTTAGAGGCGGCAACAGTAAAGAATAGACACCAAAGCCAAATGCCCTTGAATCTGCCAACTATATTCTCCTACGTGAAAAATGGCATTTATTTAGAAACAAAAGTGTATTTATAAGGCATATATGTAATCAAAATGAATTATAAAGGGTAAAAATCTCTGAGATGCTGTGAAAAGTGACCCCGGCTTCTCACAGGAGTATCTGTAGCCATATAAAACCAATATGGATACAAAAGATCCGAGTGGATGTATACCACTACACTACGTCAACCAGCATCTTCAACAATACTCAGTGCCACTCAGCACGTGTAGTTGAACAAGGTGATCCCTTATCACCACTCCTATTCATAGTGGCGATGGATGGAGCGCTTTCGGCCCTCGAACAATTCGAAACAATTTACCTCGTCGATAAGTCACTCTACTATATGGCATACGCAGACAACCTTCTCATCTTCGCTCCCAATGCATCAGTTCTACAATTGAAACTGAATGCTCCCATCGCGTCACTCAGAGCAGCAGGCCTCTGCATCAATCCGTCTAAAAGCAGGACCCTGCACATAATTGCCGACAAACATAGGAAAATCACTGCTCCAGCTCCAAGAAGATTCACCATCGACTGTTTGGCCATCTCAGCAATCACTGTCACGGAAGAATTTCAATATCTCGGAATTACATTCAAATTACAAAGGGCGATGTCATCAAAAGTACGCAAAAATGCTTAACGATTATCTGGACAAAATCAAACAAGTGCAGCTCAAGCCACAACAACAGGTTTGTATGCTCGAGAATAACCTCATCACTAGACTCGTTTATCCACTGACGCTGGGACAAACCCACAAACGAACCGTCAAACACTTAGACACAACGATTCGCGCAACTTGAATATCAAAACAAGAATCGGAAAGCTAGACAAGCTTTCACTACTCTCAAGTCCTTGTGGAGGTCAACAGAACTCAACATCAAAAATAGGATCCAGATTTTCAACTTCAGTGTGTAGTCAGTGATACTATACGGATCAGAGACTTGGCGCGTCATAAAGAGCATCTCAAACAAACTACAGACCTTCATTAACAGTTGTCTTCTCTCAATACTCAAGATCAGATGGCCAGCCAGAAAAGATCAGCAACAGAGATCTCTGGGAGCGAACCAACCAGGAACCGATTGTCAAACAACTAGGCAGGAAGAAATGGAGATGGATTGGCTGGCCATACTCTGAGGAAACCATCAAGTGACATCACTAGACAATCCTTTGAGTAGAAACCGAAAGGGAAGCGACGAGTTGGTCGTCCAACGGTGACTTGGAGGAGGTCATGTGAAGAGGAGATGAAAACGTGTTGGCAGACATGGAGCCAGGTGAAGACTCTAGTAGAGAACCGAACGCAATGGAGACGCATGGCTGAAGCCCAATGTTCCTCTAGGAATTAAAAGAAACAATAATAAAAATAATAATAATATGAGGGAGACAGCCTCAACTCTATATTTATTTCAATACTTGTCCAAATTATTAGACTCCATATATATCCAAGGAACATTGCTATTGTTACTTTCCCTCGTGTTAATTACTCTTGTCAAACTCTACTATCGCTTCCTGTTACAACACATATACGCACGCGATACACTTGTATTCACACACTTTACACACAATCGAATATATACCCCTACT
This sequence comes from Trichobilharzia szidati, assembly GCA_944472155.2. Taxonomy (NCBI): domain Eukaryota; kingdom Metazoa; phylum Platyhelminthes; class Trematoda; order Strigeidida; family Schistosomatidae; genus Trichobilharzia; species Trichobilharzia szidati. The sequence continues at coordinate 2,742,805 of OX235276.1, forward strand.
ATCTATATATTATCAAAGTTAGGAAAAACTGCTGTGTCAATTTCTGATAGTTGGGCCCTCCTCATAAATTAGGAATTCTTAGTTAATTCTGTATTAAATTTATTTGTTCAGAGTATTTCCTTTCACTTTTCTTTATTTTACCTGTCTACGTATTCAACTTGAATATTGTAAAATTGTCCATTTACCACAAGGAATGGACAATATTATTGATAATTTAAAAAAAATAATATGTTAATAGCTAAATGCCTCGTCATCTAATTAGTGACGCGCATGAATGGATTAAAGAGTATCCCACAAAGCCTATATATTATATACGGAAAATACAGCCGCATGGATAACCTTTGCGATTCCTGTAGTAAGAAGTTCATACTCTTCATGTCGATTGACCGATTTCCATGCAATGTATCTTCTGCTCAACGCTGTGAATGTCAAAGTAAAGCAATTGAATGAAGTGCGGGTGAAGAGCGGGAGTAGAATTGACTCACGGTGTGGAGATGTCAAGGTATCTACCGGTGAGCAACACTCCTTACACCCTTCGCGATTATGATAGTAATAGTATTATTAATAGTTTATATTTCGTATAAACGGGTAAGTTTACAAGAAATCCATTCCATTTTTACAGGCACGATCAGTAATGTTATAAATTACAGTCCTGAAATATCATAAATTAATACTTTTTCAAAAGTCTGAATGGTTCAATTACTGTACAAGCAATCAGAAGAGGTTCTTATAAATGTTAAATTGTAAACCGTTCACCAAGGTCACCACCAATGTTGAGCGACAACCCAAACATCGTTCCGTTTCCTGCAGATTCTTATGGTCAACCAATGAACAACGTGTATCTGGGTGGGTAATTTAACGCAACGTGTTTCAACGCACATCATTCAATTGCTTTACTTTGACATTCAAAGCGCTAAGCAGAAGATACATTGCAGGGAAATTGGTCAGTCGACATGGCAATGCCTTCTCTTAAGTGAAGAGTATGAACTTCCCACTATGAGAATCCTAGAGGATTGTTGTCGCGGCGATGTCCAAATTTCACTAAAGTCAAACTCATTATTATTACAATTATTATTTCTTTTAATTCCTAGAGGAACATTGGGCTTCAGCCATGCGTCTCCATTGCGTTCGGTTCTCTACTAGAGTCTTCACCTGGCTCCATGTCTGCCAACACGTTTTCATCTCCTCTTCACATGACTTCCTCTAAGTCACCGTTGGACGACCAACTCGTCGCTTCCCTTTCGGTTTCTACTCAAAGGATTGTCTAGTGATGTCACTTGATGGTTTCCTCAGAGTATGGCCAGCCAATCCATCTCCATTTCTTCCTGCCTAGTTGTTTGACAATCGGTTCCTGGTTGGTTTCTGCAGCACAGAGAAGTCCGAAACATACTGATTTCGGTAGGTTTCTGTTGACTTTGATGATTACTTTTAAGGAATCAGTTGAGAAGTCGTGAGAAGTGTTGATCAGATGTTCAATAACCACACTTCGGATTGATTCGTTGCCCCTCTTCTTGCAGCAATGCTGAGTAAGGTTCTCCAACACGTTTCGAAAGGACGCGTATGCAACGACCTGTGTACATAGCTACGCACGAGCAGGTGAACTGGTATATGCACATTGAATTGTTCATTTGTTTGGCTTATAAGATTTTTGAATGGAATATACTTGTGAAATCTGTTGCTGTTAAGACTTACGTCACAGAATTTCAGTGAACGAGATCGAGCTTCTAGTTGTATCACTGATAAACGAAACTGAAGAGTATCTGAAGACTAACTTATAGGAATCTCAGAGAACTTCTTCTGTACTTCGACTGGTTTCAGGCGTTTGTTCAAATTCGACGTTACATTTTTAGCTCTTTTGTTCAGCGTCGGCGTAACACACTTGCCATAAGGAATTCCCAGATACCTTACTTGCGTAACAGTCCACTATTTAATAGAGCCACAATTGAAACTAAATGAAAAGTTTCAAAAAAAAAGCAAAAACCCAATGCTGAAGTGTATATGTTCCAATCATTTTGCATTTGTTATAATTTGTTGTTATAATTCAAACATTCCATCTCCTGTTGTTCAAATTTGAAACAAGGTGAAGAATGAACAGACAGTCGGGAGTAGTGAACATCTGTTCAGTTTAAGTTAGACATTCCTCGATGCCATGCATCCATCGAGGTTAAATTTAACTGAAGTTCGAATTCATGGGACGAAATTGGGTCTTGTTAGTTGAATGCTCTACAAAGATACTTCCAACGGTATGGTCATGATTTCGAACTCTGTTGGGTACGTTTCGCTGGAGTTTCCGAAAACCGGATGAAGCAGCCGTCCAATAGTTACTGGTATTCATTGATTTTCTGAATGATATCAGTCATTTAATAAACTAGAAATTATTCATGTTATATGTTGTTACGTAGCATTATTCAATTTGGGTACATGATACTAGAAATACTCAGAAGGAGAAATAAAAACTTACCGAATCCCTTTTCATTTTCGACTGGATAAAAAATCTGATATCAGTCTCACATACTTTTGAAGTAACAATGAAAAAAACATATTTGTTTAATTTCACACTGATTTCTAAAACATTGCTAGGGAACGGAGAATTCTCTATTTCAGATCGATTCGCAAATAGCAAAGTAAGAATCAAAAAATTTCATTTAAGATTTTTCAAACGAATGAAGTAAAACCACTCACGTTCCGTCACCGATGTGAATATATAACTCACTAGACTCGTTTTCCTCATATACTTTTTTTCAAGTAGTTTCTTTAATTCACGATTTTTACCTGTTAACTTGCAGCAACTGAGTAAATTGCAGTGAATTTCCGCTATTTCCACCTTTTATTTCTTTCTCATCTCATTCTAACTTTCTGAAATTGTAATCATCAGTTGCAGCTTGTTGAGCTGGATCTTCTGATACCTACTTAATCTGTATTATTTGTATATTTTCCTGACACACATTATTGTTTGTGATACTTTTAGTCATTGTTGCCGAAAAAGTACTTTGTACTCATTAGAGAATTTTCCGATCTAGCATACAAACAACATTGGCGTTTTTGAAGTCCCTTAAGATAAACTAATTAAACTGCGAAACAGTTCACAGTTCTAGGCACTTTCGCAATGCTGTAAAGTGGTTGCTGTTTAAATACGTGAACACATCAACTGCATATGTTAAATAATATAATAATAATATTAATAATAATTCGATATACAATTTAGTATGCCAGATGTACGTAGTATATGTTATCTTTATGATAAAAGAACTATTTCATTGAATTGATCATGGGTTTATATCAGTTAGAGAACCATTGGAAACCAGGGAGTACTGGACAGTTGTTTCACCCTGGTTTGGGAATCATCGGCTGTACGCACCCACTGGGATTCGAACCCAGTACCTTCCGGTTACAATGCAAGCTCGTAAACCATTCAGCCACTGAAACTCGTCTCAATGACTCATGAATTCTAACTTCTACCAATTCGTGATTCAGCGCGACCCTAACCAATGTTGTTGGTGGAACATCCATCCCCACACGTGACATCAATCCGGGATCAACTCGTAAAAACATAACTAACCCTTTACAAAAACCGTACTATGGAAAATATTTCATCGAAGGAAATTCGTGGGAATATTTTATGTTGAATTCCACGAATTGGATCCTTCACATGGACGTCATAGGTTGACTGCAGTCACTCATAATGTTAAACTAATCGTTTATGAGTTTCTGTTGTGAGAACCACTTGAAATAGAACGCATCTGAAGAAAATGCTACTAAGCCAAAAAACAAAACATTAAACCTCAAAGTGTGTACTGCAATTTTGAAGACAAAATGCAGAAAATGAAAGTTCACATTGACTCATTTATCATTTTGAAAATGTGAGAATGCCGGTTACTTGGCATTCAGCAATCTGAAGTGAAAATTCATCAGTTATCCGTGAAGTAAAAATATAATCATGAATGAAAGATGCGTGTACGCCATCCACTGTGAAACAATCGCCAAAATCAAAGATAAGTTGGTTGGTAGCAGTCAAAAATATTGACATAACATAAACAGAATTTAGCTTATTTACACAGCTTCACATTTACACGAAAGTATGAGTCGCATAACTACCTGCATGCATTCGACTGCTAACATAACGTCTCAATGTTCAAATTCATTATAAACCACCAGTTTTGGGAGTGAATACTATCTGTCAACTTATAGACAACATTTGAATAGCAAAGCTCTCTTGTAGAACTGAGTATACATCACTGCAAAGCTTCACGTTTCTTATAAAGAGAAACAGAGATTTCTGAATAAAAATCAATCTCTTTCAGAAGCTCTTGAAGCTGTCGACATTTCCCCAGGACTGCTCATTGAATTCATGGATGCACGTTGTACTGTTCTGGTAAAGTCCAATTCACGGCCATCATCATTCCACTGATGGAGAAAAGCTTATTTAATTTAACACTTTGCTTTCATGGATGCCATCAATCTAGACATTTGACCGCGTAAATATCGCTTATATTTTTCTTCTTTTACTGAATTATCACACTGAAACTTAAACTTGTCATTGTACACTACGATTTACTTTTCTCGGATTCTCTTCATTGTAAAAACAAATGTTGAATATAGTGCATACTTCAAAGCTGTTGCAATGTCGGTTTGTTTTCCTGATCTTCACTGGCTGCAACCACAGATCTCTAGTATAGCTGCAAACTGTGTTCCATTACATAAGTGGTCCTTCGAACATTGTATACAGTCAACTTTTGGCTCGTATATAGGAGAGTGGCTGAAAAAATGAAGGTCAAAGTACGTTTTAGTTTTCATACAGATGGATAGACTTTGAAACTGACAAAGTTTTCAATCGTACATAATGCGTAATGCATTAGGCGTTGCTAGAATTGAAGATATTTATGTAATGATTATCGGATCTCACTGTCAGGTAGATTTCAATTGAGCGTAAAATGTTATTGGACTTCATCATTTTTGGCTTTTACCTATTACCATGTTCTCAATTGTTGGTTAATAAAGTCGAGATTTCTTCAATTGAATGCATGCAGAAAAAGAAGATGAGCGCAGCATTCACGAGTTTCAAAATTATGTGTAAAATTCAAAATTCAGTCATCTGTGATTTTCGCAGATATAATGTCGGATGAGCTCGCAGTTAATCTGAATCATTTTCAATTGTATTTGATTCTTGGTCGATCGGATCAATCGCAATTTATGACGATATTTATTTATTAATGACAATATTAGTTTCTATCTGATCAATGTCTTTTGTGTTGCGTTGTAGTTATTTTCACTTTACAGATTAAATTTCACATCAATGAAAACACTTTTCGCTGGTGCGATTCGAAAGCTTCACATTTAGATGGCAGAACATGATTTCACTTTGCTAAACACTTCTTTCTCAACGATCTGATACATTTGTTTAATTTGCTTGCACGTAACAATGAGATATTCCTGGTAGTACCGCACTAACTATACTTTTAATTCTGTTGATCCTGTAAAGTATTTCGTCTCACTAGAAACTGATGATTTCGTTTCATTTATAGATTTTATTCACCGACGTGTATATAGATACAAATATGTAATAATGTTTGTTAAAATAAGAAGAAACACTCACCGAATCAGAATACTGACCGCAAATCTAAAGCAACAAGCTCGGAAAGTTGTCATCAATTAAAAGACTCTCTTCAGAAAACGAGTTGAGAGGATTGCAGAAACGTTTTATTTGTAGTGCTCACTGACGTATCACTTAACTCTTAGTGCTATTCTGTGATTGTTCATTATCATGAGACGTCATGAAGAATATCTCATTAGGTTATCCTTCTATTACGTACATATTATTTCATCTTCAACTTGGAATTATGCACGCTAGAGAATATAAACAAGCATTGACCAGTAATCTCCAACGAAGTGCTGTAGTTAAGCGCCTTACAAGCAAACATCCAAAAATTTCACCTGAGGTCAAAAACAGTCAACGGCTTTCAAATGAATCGTCCTATTTTTCGTATCTTCCACCTCACAGTATAAACTGATTCCACATGCGCCAATGTCTTTTACGAACTTCATCTTACAGAAAACCTTTTTCCGGAAGATGCAAACGTACATTCAGTCCTCGAGTTTTCGCTTATTGGTATTTCCGTTCATTTTTCCGCTCTAACCACCACCACCACAATGTTTGAAATGCTGTTATAAAATGTTTCTGGCGGTCTCATTTCAACTATTTCACAATTTCTAAGAAAACGAAGATATCTGTGTACCAGTCAAAAATAAAATTTCAAGAAACATGATTTATGCTGGATGCGTATTATCAATTCATTGATGAAAACAGTTGAAGGCGATGATGATGCTTTGTTATATATTTGAAAGGCGAAATTGCAGACTTCTTCAAACTTCCACCATTATCAAGAGGAAACTTGTTTTAATAGAGATTGAACAATTGAAATAGGCAGGGGTCAAACAGATTTAATTACACAATATTCATGAGTTCCGTGATCGATTATTCTCACCATTATCCGTCTTTTTGCTTACTCGGCGAATGTTGTCAGATTTCATGTTACAAAGCGTTTCGTCTCCTCTTGTGAATGTCTCAGCAAATGTTTTTTCAGGATAAGGAAAATCGCTTGCTTTATGATGAAGTGTTTGATCGAGTAAACCACAAGTAGATTTGTCTGTCCTGTAATAGTATTCCACTAAAGTTGGTTTGGCATGAAATAAAACTGATACGAATTACACATCCGAAAGCGTGACCACGTCTCCGTCGTCAAAAGCGAACAGTTGTTTTGAGTGCTGCTAAAAGCAATCTATATCTTCGGTTATTTAGTCTAGGTTTCGTAAAATATATTCACATCAGTGGAGAAATGTGAGTGCTTTTACTATATTCGTTTGAAAAATCTAAAATTAAGTTTTTTGATGTTTACTTTGCCATTTGCGATTCGATGTGAAAGAGCGAATTCTCCGTTCCCTAGCAGTGTTTTTAGAAATCAGTGTGAAATTAAACAAATATGTTTTTTTTCATTGTTACTTCAAAAGTATGTGAAATTGATATCAGATTTTTTATTCAGTCGAAACTGAAAAGGGATTCGGTAAGTTTTTATTTCTCCTTCTGAGTATTTCTAGTATCATGTACCCAAATTGAATAATGCTACGTAACAACATATAACATGAATAATTTCTAGTTTATTGAACGACTGATATCATTCAGAAAATCAATGAATACCAGTAATTATTGGACAGCTGCTTCATCCGGTTTTCGGAAACTCCAGCGAAACGTACCCAACAGAGTTCGAAATCTGACCATACCTGTAGGGGTAACTTCGTAGAGCATTCAACTACCAAGACTCGTTTTTGTCCCATGAATTTGAACTTCTCTTAGTCTGAACCACGATGGATGCATGGCATCGAGTAATGTCTAACTTATACTGAACAGATGTTTACTACTCCCGACTTACTGTTCATTCTCAACCTTGTTTCAAATTTGAACAACAGGAGATGGAATGTTTGAATTATAACAACAAAGAGTGAGACACTTGTATATCTTTTCGGCGTGTTGTTCAGGTTCGCTTCACTTCAGCTATAGATATCCTGTTCTCGTTTGAAGTGGCTATTCAGCTCAAAATAAATATTCTGTGCTCCGAATAATGTTGCAACGTTTCAAGAAACCTTTTGAAAATAAAATCATTGTTCATCTTTCCTTAATATGGACTCATTTTCAAGCTTGCTTCTTGGAAAAATACGAAATGATTAGAACACGAACACTTCAGCATCAGTTTTTGTCTTCTCAGCTACACATTTGCAACACCTCATTTAATGTGGACATATTTAGTTGGTTGATCTGCAAGTAAGCAAGATGAGAGAATGTCGCCTCAACTGTATGGATTTTTCACAGATTGTCTTGAAATTTGCGTATAATCCTGTATTACTGGAAAACATTTCAGGTCTATTGATGCTAACGGTGTCAATATGAAAACAAGATGTGAACCACAAATACATTTACTTGCACGAGAACTTCACTTAGTATTAACAGAATCAGTGTATTCATAGTGTATTCTAGTATGTAAAATTATCTTTTATAACCTCATGTTGTGCTAGTCCTTACATGTGCTTTATTTTTTCAGGTAAACGGAGGTTGTCGAATATGAAATCAGAAGAAATATCATTCGGTGAAACTAACAACGCTCACACGCATCATCAGAATTTTCTTTTGTGAACTAATGAAATGTTTAATATACTCTTCATTTCTGCTTCCTCTAGACATTTTTCACTGCATCGCTATACTATGAGCTTCTGTAATATGTGAATTCGGATTATTGCGTGTTAGCTTGGTTAGTGGAATGCAGATTTACTATCATACTATGAGACTGTTCCTTTAGTCATTCGTGAGATTTCGTGTCTGTTTCTATACAATAACACCTAGTAAAAACTAAGTAGGATTTAGCAAGTTGAATAATAATTCTGTTCTACTCGATACGCCAAAGTCGCATTATCTAGCCAGTTGCAAGTCTATATGTTGTTGAACGCCAGGTAAATGTGGTAACTTAGGCTAATATGCAGTGACATTATCAAACAGACTGTTCGATCGACAATGAGCAAAGAAACAATTTTTGTTTATTTCCAATATGCCGTTGAATCATGTGATGTTATCCAATATTTATTATTTTTATGACCAACAACTGCAGTATTTGCATGACTATTTCATGGATATTAAATAACTCATGCCTTTATGCATCTAATGACTTCCAGTATTACAACAGTATTCCCTATTGATTTGATGTCTGTACGCTGCACAAGCCTGATATATATAAATGTATATATATATATATATATAATGTTTGATTTCATTTGAACATAAAAACTTAGCAAAATCTAGATTGGTTGACCCGAATAAGATAAGAAATCTAGAAAATAGTTCAGCTATAGCACTACATGCAGTCACACACAACCATACAATAGGATGGGATAGGATGACAGTTTTAAAATCTAATGTCACAGGGTATAGGGAGAGATTGATAACAGAAGCTTTGTGTATCGAATCAACTACAAATACATGTAATAGGAATGATTCATCACCTGTCCCCGATATTTGGAAAATTCTACTACCCATACGACAAATAGGAGAGAACAAAGAAAACTATAAAACTCAAGTGTCAAAGTCGTGTGATCACAATTGATATGATTATGAACAATAAATTTTGTTCGAAACGTCATCCAGTAAATATAACTGTTTCACTGTGTGATATGCCTAATAAACAAACTAATATGGAATTAAAGGAAGCTAAGGGAACATATCACACAGTGATTTACCCATTGACTGGGTATTGGTTTTCAGATGAACCAAACACACCCATCCTTACCTCTTGCGAGACAAGAACGGCATGCAGGATCATCCTGTGGCGCAACCACTCGAGTGTCCTCTCCCTCGGTGGACCAAAACCATGGATATCGGTAGCCCAAATTTTGCAGGCTGACCACAGATATCGGGTGTGCGTCGGGAGGGATCGAACCCCGGGCCGGGAGTGGGTAATTTTCGCGCCTGCTGCCGTCCTTGGATGTGGTAGCCATTTCTCAGGCTCCCTCTCCGGAATCGAACCCTGATTTCCCGTTACCCGTTATTATCATGGTAGGCAGATCACCTACCAACAAATTGATAGGGCAGACATTTGAAAGATCCATCGCCGACACAAGGCCGACTGCGATCATTAAAGTTATCCAGAGTCATCACAGAATTCAACAGAGACAGCCGAAACTGCCCGCGGTTGGTTCTGTTCTAATCAATGCACCCGTTCCCTTGCGGGTCAGGGCATAATTGTATGTATTAGCTACAGAATTACTACAGTTATCCATGTAGCATATATGATCTAAGGAACCATAGTTGATTTAATGAGCCATTCGCGGTTTCACCGTTTTAAGGTATGTACTTAGACATGCATGGCTTGATCTCGGAGACAAGCATATGACTACTGGTATGATCAACCAGTTTATTCACACAGTGATACACTCATTGACTGGGTATTGGTTTTCAGGTGAACAAAACACACCCATCCCTGGCTCTTGCGAGACGAGAACGGCATGCAGGATCATTCTGTGGTGCAACCACACGGGAGCCCTCTCCCTCGGTGGACCATTCGCACCGTTAGCATATTAATGATAGGTAAGCATTGTTACGCCGATCGTTGATCGCGTCAATCAATTATGCACTGCATAGACAAGCTCAATAGAACTCATCTCGCATACAAGACCAGCCAAACGCATTATTATATGCAAAAGTAGCATGCATAGCAACGCTATGGTGAAAATAGGCCCTTATAAACGAAGACAGCAGTCAACAAATTCAATGAAATTGTTATCCCTGCCAACCAATTTAGCATGTATATATATTCTATACGTCTAAATATACTATAGAAAACCATACACAGTCGTATAAGCGAGCAATGAGAACAAGCCAATACATCCTCATATTGTCTATATAGCATACGCTGTGTTTAAAAAGGATTATAACGTTCCTAAGCAGAACAGTTAAGCAAGTGCTCAAGAAGGCCTAGAAAAGCTCAAAATCCTATTTCCATAGAAAACAAAACGCGATTTAATCATCCAAATACCAACTGCATTGGTTATTAAAAATTCGAATATTTCAATATTTCGAACAGAGTCAGGAGTAGTAACCAAAAACACAGCCACAACTGATGGAAACAGAGGTATTTATGCACAATTCTAACAATGTGGACAATTGTTTCGAAAGGGAAGAATGAATCATTCCTGGTGACAGTTATTTCTGTCAATGTAGAGTGTGTCACCTAACAGTGGACATACTGGTACTTTATTTAAGTTCTCTCTGAGTTTGTTGCAGCATCAGCTCCGAGGTCAGATGCATGCCACTGCATGTGAACGAATCACCCTGGTTAAACCCAAGCATGCAGATTCCGTTTCAACGCCTTGCATGCTGTACAGCGTGCACATTTACGAGATACATCACACTTAGACCAAATGAAATCTTATGTCAGTTAACTGTGCTTACGATGTACATATTTATTCATTATAAGTTGACTACTTTCAATGACCAGAGTAGTAACTACAGTGAAAGTCATGTCTTGTGTGTGATGATTCCTGATACAACACCAATGTTTTACATCGAAATACTTGAAGCTGTATATTATTGGTGAAGAGTGATATGCACAGACCGATGAATCCTACTTCCATACATGTTTGAGGACAGTAATATTGGAAGGAAATATTGTTTGTATTCACTATTGTGACTGCTTACATCACTGAGCATGATTTTGAAATTTGTTTTGTGGTTAGACGGAGTTTGTGGTTTGTCGTTAGATAGTTGTTGCAGGAAACATTTCGTTCAACTGTGGATTCGAGTAACTTTCTTTTCAGTATTTTGATAAAGAACATTTGTCTTGATGACGATTGCATTACTGGGGAGAGCACAGTGCAAAATCAATAGTCTGATAATTTCACAAATGCGTGTTTATCCGAGAGCTGAAGTTCGCTGTTGTCATGAATAAGACCTGATATTGAGTAAGTAATAAATTGTGAAGCTAACCGCAATCCCATCGAAAATCAAAGATACCAAAGTTGACTGTGATGTCTGAAGTCGGATTCAAGTGAGGATCATTCATGTGTTTATTATTGGGAGGATGGTGGTTATGTTTTTGTGCTCGATGGCACTGTTGAACGGAAACCGAGAGAACTGCCTCCATGAAGAGATTGTGTAGTGAACAACTGCCAGACCTGATGAAAACAGAGGTATTTATGCACAATTCTAACAATGTGGACAATTGTTTCGAAAGGAGAGAATGAATCATTCCTGGTGAGAGTTATTTCTGTCAATGTAGAGTCTGTCACCTAACAGTGGACATACCGGTACTTTATTTAAGTTCTCACTGAGTTTGTTGCAGCATCTGCTCCGAGGTCATATGCACGCCACTTCATGTGAACGAGGCAACTTGGAGTTTTCCGTACTTTTGTAGGTTAATAAAACCTAGTGTTTTTGCACATTATTGGTTTTTTTCAATCTCGTGTGGAAGAATTTTCTGGTTCCTCAGAATTGAATCTATTAATTTTCCTGGATGGATGGGAATATATTTGGTTATGTTATTGATTCCGAGACCTCCGTTTTTGGTCTTCGCATAGAAGTACGCTTTATGGGTGTCTTCTGAGAACCGAAACCAATTTGCATCGCGTGGCGAATCGTTTTTTCTAAGCGTTTGAGGGTTCGTTTGTGGGTTTGTCCCAGCGTCAGTGGATAAACGAGTCTAGTGATGATGTAAATCTTCAGGATACGATCCTGTTGTTGCGGCTTGAGCTGCGCTTGTTTCATTTTGTCCAGATAATCGTTAAGCATTTTTGCGTACTTTTGATGACATCGCCCTTTGTAATTGAATGTAATTCCGAGATATTGAAATTCTTCCGTGACAGTGATTGCTGAGATGGCCAAACAGTCGATGGTGAATCTTCTTGGAGCTGGAGCAGTGATTCTCCTATGTTTGTCGGCAATTATGTGCTGGGTCCTGCTTTTCGACAGATTGATGCAGAGGCCTGCTGCTCTGAGTGACGGGATGGGAGCGTTCAGTTTCAAATGTAGAACTGATGCATTGGGAGCGAAGATGAGGTTGTCTGCGTATGCCATATAGTGGAGTGACTTATCGAATTGTTCGAGGGCCAAAAGCGCTTCCTCCATCGCCACTATGAATAGGAGTGGTGGTAAGGGATCACATTGTTTAACTCCCCGTGTTGGCTGGCACTGAGTATTGTTGAAGATGCTGGTTGACGTAGTGTAGTGGTATACAGACACTTGGATCTTTTGTATCCATATTGGTTTTAGATGTCTACAGATACTCGTGTGAGAAGCCGGGGTCACCTTTTACAGCATCTCAGAGATTTTTACCCTTTCTAATTCATTTTCGATTACATATATGCCTTATATATACACTTTTGTTTCTAAATAAATGCCATTTTGCACGTAGAAGAATGTAGTTGGCAGATTCATGGGCATTTGGCTTTGGTGTCTATTACTTACTGTTGCCGCCTCTTAGTACATCGACTAAAGTTCGTAAAGAAATCAAGCCTCTACAACTGAGGAGAATAGAGTATCTCAGCTTAGTGGTGTTGTGAGTGAAATAACTGCTGGAGGCTGGAAATAACCCACATGTTACTAGTCCGCTTGGTTGGCTGGCTGGCTGGCTATTCATCAAATATGCTGCAATAAAAATGTGTGTTTACTCCAGTTAGTTAGTTCCCATCTAATCGTAATCGTATGATCTGTGAATAATAACGAAGCGACATGTCGTTTACATTCCCCATATAATAATAATCACAATGATAATAATAATAATAATAATGTTAATAATCACAATAATTAGGAATAAGGATACGAATAAGTTCAACCAGTTTTGCAAATACAAAATAATTCATTAGTACAAGATTGAAAGCAGAGTGGAAATGAAACAAGTGTTCGTCACAGTCACAAACATACTCTATAGTACTACTTTGATTATTATTATTATTATTATCATGATTAACGTGAGAAACAGAATGTGGTCAAGTCTGAGTAATGTTTATCTTTGCATAAATTAGATGTCAAGTTAGTTGAGACGATGTAGTCACATGATAGTCATCAAGTGGTGTTAGACATAGGTCTGACAGACAGCGTGAGAGTGGAGGTGGGAAACTGGATTGTTAGCCTGTAACACTGGTAACATTGGTCGTGGTGGTGGTGGTGGTGGTGTTGGCGTTGGTCATCTATCAACATGTCTAATTAACAATGTCTCTTTCTTTCTCTCTCTCTCTATCTATCTATCTATGCATAGAATAAAGCATATGTTGTATACGGCTACTTCGTTCTAATATGGTGACAAGTATCCTGCATTGTGTTCTTCTTTCTCGTGTGAATGAGGAGATTGCAGTGCGACTAATAGACTAACACAAGATGGTAGTGGTGGTGGAGGTGATGATGTTGGTGTGTGAAGACGACCTAGTCTAGTCTAGCTAACCCTTTCCAGTCTACTCTGGTCTAATCTAGTCTAGTCATCACCCAGTGAGTGTGCTGTCAACGTCTGTTATATTGATTTGCAAATTCTCATCAATCAGACGTGATCTGGATGAAAATGCCTTCTACACTAAGTGTATTAAAAGATAAATAAATAAATGTGAGTAGATGGATCAGATGTATCAGACGAACAACTGATTGTATTGTTCATGCAAACTACCCTAAACATTTAGCATGTTGTATGTGCTCCTTGCAAAGTTGGTTGATTCTCGCTTCACGATTGACACAATTTCTTTGATGAATGCCAACGGCGAGCTTGCTGTGAATTTTGCAACGGTCATCATATTTAGCAGCTTCTTCTAACTTTCTTTTACATCGGTGAATTGTCTGTGATCGTTAAAGTCTTTCGTGAATTGAGAGGGACCTTTCCATAGATTTTGGAAAGGGAGAGGTAATAGCAATATTTCTTAATGTTATACATGACTCAAGTAAAGGAACAATATTAATGTCCTCCCAAACGGCTGGCACGACATTTCTGGGAAAATATCCATTATATATGTCAATGAGAGGATAAAATAGGATAGCTGCACATTTTTTAGGAATAAGGATAGGCAAACAATCTGGGTTTAGGCTAAAAGAAGGGTTCATCGACTGGAGACATTTCAGAACGAATAGAACACGAAGTTCAGCAAAGATTTTTTCGACGATTTCATTTTCAAAAGCTGTACGATCACATTTAAATACATAGTTTTACATGGATACAAACAGGACGAAGGACAGACTCTCACATATGACCAATTCAATGTGCATATACCAGTTCACCTGCTCGTGCGTAGCTAGGTACACAGGTCGTTGTATGCGCATCCTTTCGAAACGTGTTAGAGAACATTACCAAGCGTGGCTGCAAAGAGGAGGCACAGGTTCAATCAGAAGTGCCGTTATTGAACATGTGATCAACACCTCCTACTACTTCTCAACTGATTCTTTCAAAGTAATTTACAAAGTCAACAGAAACCTACCAAACGCAGTATGTTTCTGACTCTTGTGTTCTGTAGAAGCCTTCTCAATATGCATCGAGAAGGCGGAGCTGTGTGTTCAGAAAGAGATTAGTCCTACCTCCATAACTACAGTGGACCTATTTCTACATGTTCCCTTAGCTTCCTTTATTTCTTCTGTCATTCTCTTTTTCTTTTTGATCTTTTTTCGTTCACTGAGTGTAATATTCTTACTCTCTCAGTCTTCATTCGATTCACCCCATTTTTTCAGTTATAAAAACAGTTATTTTAAGGTTGTTTCCGTGCTCTTCCTGTTCACATTTATATTTCGTTTGAAACAACTGTTTTTGCAATTTTATCTAAATCCTATGCAATTTTTGTGTTTCCGAGGCTCTTGTAATCTATATTAATACCTCCTTACTTCCATTATTATTGTTTCAATTTTGTTTCCATTCCCATATTTAAACACTTGTTAGCCGTTTAATCGTATGTAATTTCCGTTCTAAGCCTCTCGTAAAAGCCATTTCTAGTTGAAAATAATTATCACCTTTTATTCACCGTCGTAATTATGTGAAATCAAACATAAGACACATAAGACATGTGTAGCGTAGAGACATCAAATCAATAGGGAATACTGTTGTAATACTGGAGGTGATTAGATGCATAAAGGCGTGAGTTATTTAATATGCATAAAATAGACATGCAAATACTGCAGTTGTTGATCATAAAATTAATAAATATTGGATAACATCACATGATTCAACGGCATATTGGAAATAAACAAAAATTGTTTCCTTGCTCATTGTCGATCGAACACTCTGTTTGATGATGTCACTTCATATTAGCCTAAGTTACCACATTTAGCTGGCGTTCAACAGCATATAGACTTGCAACTGGCTAGATAATGCGACTTTGGCGTATCGAACAGTACAGAATTATTATTCAACTTGCTAAATCCTACTTAGTTTTTACTAGGTGTTATTGTATAGAAACAGACACGAAATCTTACGAATGACTAAAGTAACAGTCTCATAGTATGATAGTAAATCTGCATTCCACTAACCAAGCTAACACGCAATAATCCGAATTCACTTATTACAGAAGCTCATAGTATAGCGACGCACTGAAACAGTCTAGAGGAAGTAGAAATGAAGAGTATATTAAACATTTCATTAATTTACAAAAGATAATTCTGATGATGCGTGTGAGCGTTGTTAGTTTGACCGAATGATATTTCCTCTGATTTCATATTCGACAACCTCCGTATACCTCAAAAAATAAAGATGGTGTTCTAAGTACTTTCATTATTTCTAATAGGAAGCTGTATTACCTGTTAGTAGCTGTCGTTTTTCTTCTGAATAGTTTACTTTCACTGAGTTAGTGTGGACTATGCAGAAAATCTGGTCTCTTCATCCCCAGTCGTCTCAATTCAGTGGTAGGTCGAATCTACCTTACACCCTGACTTTCGGAATTTAAGTTCTCGTCAGTTACAACTCAATTACTGGCTCTTTCTCATTATTTTTGTCATGGTGTCACTACTCACTAGACTCGTTTTCCTCATACACGTTTTTTTCAAGTAATTCCTTTAATTCACGATTTTTACCTGTTAACTTGCAGCAACTGACATTCACATAAATGTACCAAACAAAATTTAGTTATGTTCCATGAACATAAAGTGAAGTTCGACTTTACAAATTCTACGTGACCATTATATATTTGAGAATTTTCATATGGTTCAAAATGACATCTGAGATCGTGGAATATACCCATTAGGCATAAGAACGAAGAGAACACGAAGTTCAGAAAGCATATCTTGTCGGAGACTTCATCTCCGAACACTGTACAATCGCGGTTAAATACACAATTTTACATAGATAAAATGTTTACTTGATTCCACATAATTACGAGGTTGAATAAAAGGTTTCAATTATTTTCCACTGGATATGGTTTCCGAGAGGCTTAGAAACAAAAGTAACATGGGATAAAAACGAATTCCAGTTGTTTAAAAATGAGCATGGAAACAAATTCAAGTAATAATTTTCAAATTTCAATGGAAATTAGACGGTGTGAATATATATATTTGAAGAGCCCTAGAAACAAAGATTGCACAGAACCACGATTCAATTGTAAAACAGTTATTCGAAACGAATTATAAATGTGAGCATAGAAACAAACTGAAAATAACTGTGTTTATAACTGAGAAAATTGCATGAATTGAATGAAGATAAAGAGAGAAGAATCACGAAGAAAAAATTCAAATGAAACAACATAGAACGGATAATAAGGGGAGACACTGAACTGGATCGATGGTAGTTGTATAGGTTGGACTAATCTCTTCTGAACACAGCCGTGAATTCTCGATGCATATTGAGAAGGCTTCTGCAGCACAGAGAAGTCCAAAACATACTGCTTTCGGTAGGTTTCTGTGGACTTTGATGATTACTTTTAAGGAATCAGTTGAGAAGTCGTGAGAGGTGTTGATCAGATGTTCAATAATCACACTTCTGATTGATTCGGTTCCCCTCTTTTTGCAGCAATGCTGAGTAACGTTCTCCAACACGTTTCGAAAGGACGCGTATACAACGACCTGTGTACGTAGCTACGCACGAGCAGGTGAACTTGTATATGCACATTGAATTGTTCATTTGTTTGGCTTATAAGATTTTCGAATTGAATATACTTGTGAAATCTGTTGCTGTTAAGACTCACGTCACAGAATTTCAGTAAACGAGATCGAGCTTCTAGTTGTATCACTGATAAACAAAACTGAAGAGTATCTGAAGACGAACTTATAGGGGTCTCTGGGGAACTTCTTCTGGACTTCGACTGGTTTCAGGCGTTTGTTCAAATTTGACGTTACATTTTGAGCTCTTTTGTTCGGCGCCGGCGTAACACACTTGCCACACTGAATTCTCTGATACCTTACTTGCGTACCAGTCCACTGTTTAATAGAGCCACAATTCAAACTAAATGAAAAGTTTCAAAACAAAGAAAAAAAGCAATGCTGAAATGTATATGTTCCAATCATTTTGTATTTGTTATAATGTGTTGTTATAATTTGACCATCCCATCTCCTGTTGTTCAAATTTGAAACAAGGTGGAGAATGAACAGACAGTCAGGAGTAGTAAACATCTGTTCAGCATAAGTTAGACATTCCTCGATGCCATGCATCCATCGGGGTTTAATTTAACTGAAGTTCAAATTCATGGGACGAAATTGAGTCTTGATATTTGAATATTGTACGAAGATAAGATATAATAGAGAAGATTTGTAGCTCAGGTGGATGATTTTGGTGTGGTTGTGTTCTCTGAGCTGGATGGTTTGGTTGCGAAGCTTTCATTGCTCTACTGAGCAACATCTCCAGCGCATACTTCGATGTGAAGTGAGCTTTTAGAATTCTCTATGAGTTTATTAGTCATCTCTTCTAGTAACCTTGAACGTGATTGGTTGTTTTCGTGTGACATTTCACCCCCTAGTTTGCTTGTCTCGGTGCTGGCTGCTTCTTTGGTCTGAATGTCGTTAGTCATTCCTTCTGCTAACCTTGAACGTGATTGGTTGTTTTTGTGTGACTTCTCACTTTCTAGTTCACTTGTTTTGGTGTTGACAGTTTCCTTGACCTGAAGTTTGACTTTGATTTTGTGTGAATTTCTTCGTATGGATTGGTATATTTTGTCAATCTCTATGTGTCTATTGATTGCTGATTCATTTGAATACCAGGCCTCTAGGAATTCTCTGGCATTTTTGCAGCTCCCTTTGTCTAAGATTTGGACATTGTCCCAGTCGAATTGGTGTCCGAGGTTGTCTGCATGTAGTGATATGAGGGAGTGTATGTCGTGTCTTTTGACAGCAAGTTTGTGTTCGTGAATGTGAAGACGAACAGGGCGTCCACTTTGACCATTGTAATGTTTGTCACAGTCGTTGCAACTTATCTTGTAGATGACGTTAATTTTGTCTTCTTGTAGTACACACAGAGAATGTAGACGAAAAGTTCTCATAACCAAGCTAACCAAAATCAAAAAACAACAGCCGAACAATACACCAATTGATTGCGTAGTCAATTTATCAAAACAGCCGCTGTCAAAAATGGAACAACAACTACTTCAAAAAGGATTAAACTACAACACTGAAGACGCCTCGAAAACAGACTTCTTCGCTGCTCTTGAATCAACACTCAAAGCATCAAAATTAAATGAAGAAACACAAGAAGAGATACGTCAAACAATAGTGCCTATAGTTAAACAAAGAAAACGACACACACAACTCAACTCACAAGAACAAAACGCCCTCAAAAGACTGAAAAACAGGAAAGATATCGTTATAGTACCAGCTGACAAAGGAAGGACTACAGTAATCATGGACAAAGAAGAATACACTGCAAAAGCGGAAGAACTACTCAAAGATCAAACAATATACCAACAACTAACAACAAACCCCATCGAAACACTAAACAACCGCATCCAAAGAACCCTAAGCAAACTCACCAAAACGGGTCAGATCACAAAAGAAGATCAATGGCGAATGAAATCCAATGGACCCGACATACCTCGATTCTACGGCAGACCAAAAATACACAAGCCAAATATACTTCTACGACCAAGTGCATCACTCCCAGGAACCCCAACATACAATTTATCCAACGAACTATACAGAAGACTGAAAAACTTGACGAAATCATGTGATCACTCCATCCAATCTGCGACCAAATTTTTAGAGAAAATCAAAGGCATTGAAATAGACAGCCAAGAAATAATGGTATCCTTCGACGTCACGGCACTATATACTTCGATTGGACTAAAACTAGCAAAAGAAACCATGGAACAACTACTCAACAACGACGAACGCATACAACAATCAAAAATGCAGCATTCAAGTTGGATGGAATGCATAAACTTATGTCAAACAACTTATTTCCAATTCAACGGCCAAATGTATGAACAAATTCAAGGGACACCTATGGGATCACCCATATCAGGATTGATTGCGGAAGCCGTCATGCAAAGACTGGAAAACATAATTCTGCCAAAGATCAAACCGAAAATTTGGATACGCTACATTGATGATACATTCGTGATAATCAAAAGAGAAAACTTAGACAATACCCACAACATAATAAACAACACCTTCAACGACATCAAATTCACAAGAGAAGAAGAATATGAAAACAAAATCCCATTTTTAGACGTCTTAATCAAACGAACAACTACAGGAAAATTAGAAACCCAAGTATACAGAAAACCAACGCACACGGATCAAATACTCAATTACAACAGTAACAACCCAACATCACACAAAATTAGCTGCATACATACATTGTTCAAGAGAGCCAGGACTCATTGCAGCACTCCCGCCTTGAGGAAAATGGAAGAAAATCATCTTATGGACGTCTTCCAAAGAAATGTATACCCACGAAACTTCATCAAAAGACATCTACCCCCAGCTCAACCAACCAAATCAAAGGCCACCAGCGAAAACACAAAGAAAGTCGTCCTACCATATATAAAAGATATCTCCGAAATCACTGCAAGACTATTCAAACCCTTCGGAATCGATGTCGCTCATAAACCAACAAAGTCACTACACTCAGTTCTATGTAAACCAAAAGACTCAACGGCAAAAGAAGACAAAACTAACGTCATCTACAAGATAAGTTGCAACGACTGTGACAAACATTACAATGGTCAAAGTGGACGCCCTGTTCGTCTTCACATTCACGAACACAAACTAGCTGTCAAAAGACACGACATACACTCCCTCATATCACTACATGCAGACAACCTCGGACACCAATTCGACTGGGACAATGTCCAAATCTTAGACAAAGGGAGCTGCAAAAATGCCAGAGAATTCCTAGAGGCCTGGTATTCAAATGAATCAGCAATCAATAGACACATAGAGATTGACAAAATATACCAATCCATACGAAGAAATTCACACAAAATCAAAGTCAAACTTCAGGTCAAGGAAACTGTCAACACCAAAACAAGTGAACTAGAAAGTGAGAAGTCACACAAAAACAACCAATCACGTTCAAGGTTAGCAGAAGGAATGACTAACGACATTCAGACCAAAGAAGCAGCCAGCACCGAGACAAGCAAACTAGGGGGTGAAATGTCACACGAAAACAACCAATCACGTTCAAGGTTACTAGAAGAGATGACTAATAAACTCATAGAGAATTCTAAAAGCTCACTTCACATCGAAGTATGCGCTGGAGATGTTGCTCAGTAGAGCAATGAAAGCTTCGCAACCAAACCATCCAGCTCAGAGAACACAACCACACAAAATTGTACGAAGTTTACTCTACTGGCATAGTCGTGATTTCGAACCCTGTTGGATACGTTTCACTGGAGTTTTCGAAAACCTGATGAAGCAGCTGTCCAATAATTACTGGTATTCATTGATTTTCTGAATGATATCAGTCGTTTAATAAACTAGAAATTATTCATGTTGTGTGTTGTTACGTAGCATTATTCAATTAGGCTACATGATACTAGAAATACTCAGAAGGAGAGATAAAAACTTACCGAATCCCTTTTCAGTTTCGACTGGATAAAAAATCTGATATCAATTTCACATACTTTTGAAGTAACAATGAAAAAAAAATATTTGTTTAATTTCACACTGATTTCTAAAAACACTGCTAGGGAACGGAGAATTCGCTCATTCACATCGAATCGCAAATAGCAAAGTAAGCATCAATAAATTTAACTCTATGTTTTTCAAAGAAATATAGTATAACCACTCACATTCTTCCATTGATGTGAATATATTTTAGGAAACCTAGACCAAATAACCGAAGATATAGATTGGTTTTAGCAGCGCTCAAAACAACTGTTCGCTTTTGACAACGGAGAGGTTTTCGGATCTGTAATTTATATTAGTTTTATTTCATGCTAAACCAACTCTGTAGGAAAACTAAAACATACTTTGACCTTCATTTTTTCAGCCACTCTCCTATATACGAGCCAAAAGTTGACTGTATACAATGTTCGAAGGACCACTTATGTAATGGAACACAGTTTTTAGCTTTGCTAGAGATCTGTGGTTGCAGCCAGTGAAGATCAGGAAAACAAACCGGCATTGCAACAGCTTTGAAGTATGCACTATATTCAACATTTGTGTTTACAATGAAGAGAATCCGAGAAAAGTAAATCCTAGCGTACAATGACAAGTTTAAGTTTCTGTGTTACATTTCAGCAAAGGAAGAGGAATACAAGTGACATTTGCGTGGTCAAATGTCTAGATTGATGGCATCCATGAAAGTAGAGTTCGAAATTAAATAAGCCTTTCTCCATCAGTGGAATGATGATGGCCATGAAGTGGACTGTACCAGAATAGTACAGCGTGCATTCATGAATTCAATGAGCAGTCCCTGAGGAAATGTCGACAGCTTCAAGAGATTCTGAAAGAGATTGATTTTTATTCGAAAATCTCTGTTTCCATTTATAACGAACGTGAAGCTTTGCAGTGATGTATACCCAGTTCTACAAGAGAGCTTTGCTATTCAAATGGTGTCTATAGGTTGACAGATAGTATTCACTCCCAAAACTGGTGGTTTATAATGAATTTGAACATTGAGACGTAATGTTGGCAGTCGAATGCATGCAGGTAGTTATGCGATTCATACTTTCGTGTAAATGTGAAGCTGTGTAAATAAGCTAAATTCTGTTTATGTTATGTCAACATTTTTGACTGCTACCAACCAACTTATCTTTGATTTTGGCGATTGTTTCACAGTGGATGGCGTACATGCATCTTTCATTCGTAATTGTATTTTTACTTCACGGATAACTGATGAATTTTCACTTCAGATTGCTGAATGCTAAGTTACCGGCATTCTCACATTTTCAAAATGATAAATGAGTCAATGTGAACTTTCATTTTCTGCATTTTGTCTTTAAAATTGCAGTACACACTTTAGGGTTAAATGATTTGTGTTTTTGGCTTAGTAGCATTTTCTTCAGATGCGTTCTTTTTCAAGTGGTTCTCACAACAGAAACTCATAAACGATTAGTTTAACATTATGAGTGACTGCAGTCAACCTATGACGTCCGTGTGAAGGATACAATTCGTGGAATTCAATATACAATATTCCCACGAATTTCCTTCGATGAAATATTTTCCATAGTTCGGTTTTTGTAAAGGGTTAGTTATGTTTTTACGAGTTGATCCCGGATTGATGTCACGTGTGGGGATGGATGTCCCACCAACAACATTGGTTAGGGTCGCGCTAAATCACGAATTGGTAGAAGTTAGAATTCATGAGTCATTGAGACGACTTTCAGTGGCTGAATGGTTTACGAGCTTGCGTTGTAACCGGAAGGTACTGGGTTCGAACTCCCAAACTAGGATGAAACAACTGTCCAGTACTCCCTGGTTTTCAATGTTTCTCTAACTGATACAACCCCATGATCAATTCAATGAAATAGTTCTTTTATCATAAAGATAACATATATTACGTACAGCTGGCATACTGAATTGTATATGGAATTATAATTATTATTATTATATTATTTAACATATAGCAATTGTGCTGTTCATGTATTTAACCAGCAACCACTTCACAGCATTGCGAAAGTGCCTAGACCTGTGAACTGTTCTGCAGTTTACTTAGTTTATCATAAGTGACTTCAAAAACGCCAATGTTGTTTGTGTGTTATGAAGTCATACGGCTTTTATTGACGCTGCTTGTTGAAAAAACGACTCTGACCCCAGTCATAAATCAAATGACAGAAAATATGTTTAGATGAACTCATTTACGGCGTTCCGAACCTTCATGCGAAGTAAACAAACATAAACTCATGCTTTACAGTAAATGGCTCACAATTCCAATGATTTCTTCATAAAAGAACTCATGCATGAAGTCAGTCACTGAGACAATTTGTGTTTAATTTAGTTGTCTACTTTAGTTCTTTCTTCACTGTTTCGCAAAACACACACTTCATGTGATTACATATCACTGTATAGGAGGAGTTAAGCATCAGAGATCACAGCTAACCTCATTTCCTATCCATTCCTACATTATTTTAGTCGGTGCATAAAATGGATAGTTAGTGCAGTTAATGTGAGATTCTAACTCTCAAATCGGATATGTTTTATAGGCAAACTACCATTCATTGTGCAACGAAGTCACTGAGGTGGCACCATCAAGTTGCTGAGTTTGAAAAATATGCGAGTGAATTAAATGAAAAAATGCACAAATGGAAATGAAGTCATTTCTCAACATTTTAGAAACAAAGGCTTACATCTCATTGTTCTTGTATCCATAACTATGATTAAACACAAAAGTTGCTACTTGCATTCATTAAGTTGGTGGTATAACGAATTAGCTTATTTCTGACTATTATTAGGTGAGAATTCTTTATCTATAAAACTTACAAGTGGTTTAATTCCTCATTCATGATGATTTTCAATTTCCTTACATGAAATGTGTCATTGTCATCATCATAACGTTGGATAAGTTGTATAGATAAATGAACACCGAGCGTCAGTTATTAAACCATAGAACTCGTCTCAGCCTGATATATGATTAGTGAATGGGTCTGAATTTGTTCACTCCACCTTCCTAGATTGCATATCTGCATTCGACTCAGTACCCAGAGAATTTTGTTGGAAAAGATCACTGAAACTCAAACTGAATTTCAGGTTGTCAAGTGGCTGCATTTTTACTTCTCAGTTGGAAAGCTGTACGCTGTATATCGGAGGAAGTCATCCACTTCATTGCTTATTGAGACCGGTGTCACATGAAGCGCTGTTCTCTTTCCTCTTCTGTTTTCTGTCTTCTTGCATGCCTGCCTCACTTTGATGAATAGAACTTTGTTAAGTAAGCGGACGATCTAACTATTTCATTGTCTATCCACTCTCAGCTAGACTGTAACAAGATGAACAGCTTTCCATCAGGAGTCAGCAAATGGTCTTCGTCTAATAGCCTTAAACCAAATCCTTGCAAATGTCAGACTGCTAATTTCAGTCTCCGATGTAAAAGAAAGTTCAGTGAAGCTAATAATTTCTATGGCGGTTGCAAAATTCACAATAGAGATATGGAAATCAGGTCTGACGCTTAGTATCTTGCACTGATTCTTTCTTCTGATCTATCCTGGTCTATGCATGCTTTAGAGATTTCTAAAAATAATATTTCATCTGACTTTTACATTGAGAAGTTAAGGCTTTCAGGCAAAACTGAAACCCTCCTCCTGCAGTTTGTCAACTCCAGCGTCTTACCTATTCTTCTTTACTGTTCAGCCATATTGGTTCCTGGATTTCTCAAAAAAGACTATATCATATTTCAGAAGAAGAAATTCAACCAAGCGCGGGAAAACGACCGGAGCGTTAGTTTTCGCTCTGAAATTGCGACCTCTGATTCTGGGAAGACGCTATAGTCAGTTTCAAGTTCGTGATGGGTTCCCCGCGTCTGCTGGTTATATGTTTTCGTGAATCCAATTTCCATTGAAATTTGAAGGCATTTTTGGACGTTTTGCTTATTTTGTAGTATGCGGGTCATTTTTTTGTTACTGAATGCTACTATGAAGTTTATTCTCAGCCTGCAGTTCCCAGTTTCTATGTTGGTAGTTAAGGATTATGGTTAATCTGCAATCATTGAGCGAGTTCACTATTTACTCTGCTAATATAGCAACACTCCTCAGTAAGTAAACTCCTTAACTGTTCTGCCATTGTTGGATGAAACAGTGGCAGAACAGTTGCGGATTATTTGCTTAAATTGGAACTGTGCACTGGTTTATCAGCATGACTGGCACCATTTCAGCACCTTGCCCTACCTCTACGCATTTTTAGAAGTAGCTTATCAACCTTAATGCAGCTCTTCTAGTCCAGGTTCTGCTCCTCTCAAGCTTACCATAATGCTGAATTAAACCTCACTAATTCTGAAATAATTCCTGTTGTAACTGCAATGAATTAAAGTAAACCCCGTCGCCAATATGTTGTAACTGTAGGGGAATTTAATAAGGACGTTGTTGCCTTGTTCTGTCTGCGCCTGACTAATATGCCTATCTGCTTCTGGTACCTTTCGATTCAGCGAACCACGCAAATATCAAAAGACAAAAGCTCGTCTGTGACTGTGTATTGTAGTACAACAACTACGACAAACTACGACAAAGAAACTTATTTAGGAAATGGTATTTATACATTTTTACAACCAATACAGACAGCTAACAGTATTTGAAATAATTTGTCGTAATAGTCAATAACAAAATGCGTGAGAATTGATGATATACCACTTATGCGAGATTAACAGTCGTTAAAATAATTGAACAATAACAAAGAGTGTGGGATCCTATCAATTCCAACTTTCTATAGTAAGTAAATTCTGAATCTGTTCCTAAATAGATTCTTTAATGGCACAGTCTAGAACTCAGTTCTGATTTTCAGCATGACTGACACTAAATCAACACCATGTTCTTTTTCTAGACATTTTCAGGAGTAGATCAGAACCTACTGGTTTTGCTTATCAGCTTTATTTAAGCCCTATCAGCTCATTTTCAGCACAGACTAGCTTTACTTCAGGACAAAAAGACTTAATTTAGCACATAGTGGCAATTTTTTGAACTTAAATTTGGAAATTATATTTGGAAACTGTAGTACAATGTCACTGCAAATCCGTCAAGTTAGGTCCACTGGTAGCATCCTGTAAATAAGCAAAATAAAATATTAGTTGATGAAACATTGTGCTCATCATATTCTCAGCATATACATTTAGAAAAGTTTGCTTACATAACTGCCACTGTTATATCCCCTGCTATCTTTTCCATTTGCCTAGAAATAAAAACAATCTTGTGATTACTACATGTTCACTTAACGTTGACTTATAAAACGAAGCGGGCGTTTACCAATATTACCTGAATTCCTTTCTTCAGGTTACGACTTTGGATACGATCTTTCAAATTATGAAAGTACGATCTCGTGGCCTAATCCATTATGTCACCAACCTCTCTCTATGTCATCAGTTGGTCGCTACAGAAATAAGTACTTCATTATTGAACCTTATATCTCGTGACTGAATTTCGAACATCCGAATATCCCTAAATTCCTTGATTTAAATGGTGAAGTAAAATCATCACTTAAATCAGAGTAGGGTTGAAAGCGTATCCTATCTTCACTTTCCATTTCAACTATATTCCCCGGTTTAGCTGAGGCCAAGATAACATTGTCCGGAGAATAAGAAGTAAATATGGTGTTCAGATATGTTAACTTTCCTTTGCTAAGCTTAACGCCCTTAGTACTTGCTTCTTCTTTTTGTACATGCTTGACACCTGTACTTTTCATTAAGTGCACGTGTTCAACATAACGCTGAGCTGCCTGCTTAGCGACAGAATATCCACAGTACACGGACTGTCTGATCATGTGCATATAGGATTCCAAGGGAAATGCACTGAATCCTTCTAATGGCCCATGCAGCTCGACGTCATCCACTATATGTTTCAGAGAATAAATATTGTAAACAATATGTTCATCTCCGAAACAGTTCTCACATTGCAGTAAGAAATTGCTCAAATCTGTCCGAACAGCATCCAAAAACAATCGGCTGTATTTGGTATTCGAAAGTTAGTATACTGCTAGGGAAAATTTCCTATAATTATCGTACAGGTGGAGAGGCAGAATGTTCCTGAGTAGGCGAGACCCAAATATAGTAGCTTTTTAGAAGAACCAGGGTTATTTCAGTACATATTGGGTTCACTTCAAGTAGATAAAATATTCATTTACCGTAGAAAGGCATTATTGACGCGTTGGTTAGATTTTGCTTAGAATTGTTGCAAAGTTGGTCTTTAAAGCGTCCCAAGCATACTATACTATGCCTCCAAAAGTGCATTCATACCTCACAAACTTATATTCCATAGGGCCAGATGGGTCTTTTTATCTGAATCAACCCGATAGGATGTGTTGGATTCCTTTCAAAGAAATAATGAACAATTTAGTTGCTACTTTCATAAATGTATCAAAAGCTTGCTTAATTTGTACCCACGTATAAAACACACAACTAAGCATTATTCTTTGGAATATAGCCATTACATCAGACAATGTAGATGACACATTTCGTGAAGTAGTGGCTGCAAAAGTATTTTGTAACGTCATGTAATGGTTTTAAAAATGTCTAACGAACACAACATTATAATTTAAAGTGAATGAATAATAGTATATTTCAGTCATTTGTAAAAACTTATATTTGTAAACTCTCAGCGAGATTGAAATGAGTAATTCCAACGTTTCGTTCGGCAATCTGGTCCGAACTTCTTCAGGGAAATTAATCGAAATTAACATAACATAGGTTTATATATAAAAGGAACATCACTTGATTTTTAAAAATTTGTCCAATCATGAGTCATTCAAAAAGTATCAACAAGTATAGTAAACAAAATTTTATGAGCTGTGATCAAAATTTGACCTCAGACTTACAAATATTGGTCTACCTTTGTTAAACACTTTAATCAGGGTGTGTATGTGTGTGTGGGTAAACAGTTGTAAAACATTTCTTAACGTTTCCATAAGAAGATATGGACAGTCGAGAATTTTGACCAAGTATTAATAATTAGTGATACATATCCATTTTTATTTATTAACAAGGATTTTCCTATGCATCAGCTAACATCACGCCTTCATGTCTGTTCAAACTGCTAGTATTTAGAATTTTATGATTAGACGTATTTTCAAAATTATGGTGTTTTATGTATCAGGAATCATCACACACAAGACATGACTTTCACTGTAGTTACTACTCTGGTCATTGAAAGTAGTCAACTTATAATGAATAAATATGTACATCGTAAGCACAGTTAACTGACATACTATGAGACTGTTGCTTTAGTCATTCGTAAGATTCCGTGTCTGTTTCTATACAATAACACCTAGTAAAAACTAAGTAGGATTTAGCAAGTTGAATAATAATTCTGTACTGTTCGATACTCCAAAGTCGCATTATCTAGCCAGTTGCAAGTCTATATGCTGTTGATCGCCAGGTAAATGTGGTAACTTAGGCTAATATGCAGTGACATTATCAAACAGACTGTTCGATCGACAATGAGCAAAGAAACAATTTTTGTTTATTTCCAATATGCCGTTGAATCATGTGATGTTATCCAATATTTATTATTTTTATGACCAACAACTGCAGTATTTGCATGACTACTTCATGGATATTAAATAACTCACGCCTTTATGCATCTAATGACTTCCAGTATTACAACAGTATTCCCTATTCATTTGATGTCTGTACGCTACACAAGCCTGATATATATAATGTTTGATTTCAAATAATTACGACGGTGAATAAAAATTTGTAATTATTTTCAACTAGATATGCTTTTTACGAGAGGCTTAGAAAGGAAATTATATAGGTTTAGAAGGGATAACAAGTGTTTAAATATGGGCATGGAAACAAAATTGAAATAATAAGACTAAGAGAGTAAGAATCACACACCCATCGAGCGAAAAAGGATCAAAAAGAAAAAGAGAACGACAGAAGAATTAAAGGAAGCTAAGGGAACATATCACACAGTGATACACCCATTGACTGGATATTGGTTTTCAGGTGAACCGAACACACCTATTTTTACCTCTTGCGAGACAAGAACGGCATGCAGGATCATCCTGTGACGCAACCACTCGAGTGCCCTCTTTCTCGTTGGACCAAAACCATGGATATCGGTAGCCCAAATTTCGTAGGCTGACCATAGATGTCGGGTGTGCGTCGGGAGGCTCACGAAACGACAGCCATTGGGACGATGGGGGTGTATATATGGTTGGCAGGCAGGGGAAGCAGGGCAATAGAGGTTTCATAAGGAATGTGGGGTGTACAATCAATGAGATATTGACAGAGACAGGAGGAAAACTAGTAAATACTGAGGAATTTGCAGGTATATAAGGATATAGGAGAGGAATGACCAATCAGTGGCCAGCTATTCAGGGTAGATGCACTACCGATCGATAATTGTAAAGTGCGTATGGAATAAAAGGTAGGTAGTAAATTCGGTCAAAAGCTAAATTTGCACAATTTTCAGCAAGGGTAAGAAAGAAGGGAAAGTGGACGAGAAATTGTGAAAAATTAGTAAAATTGGCCGAAAGCTACCTTTTTAACGAGAAATTTACGCAAGCGTCAGAGTATTGTTTGGAGTCAATCAAACTCTCAGAGTGTGGAGAATACAATTGGAATCGAAATGGGGCCGAGAGATAAAATGTGAAGCTTAGATTGAGGCGTGAATTTGAAGATTTTGAATTTCGGGCGAAACAGAGGGTAGGAAGGAAAGCTCAAGATTCGCGAACAGAGTAGCTAAAGGGTTACAATTTAGATATCCTTCGTATGCGCATAAGGAGGACAATAGAACAACACAACACAGAGTGTTGATTTCAATGACAGTGTGTGAAGGGGACGGTGTCACTTCGGGCAAAATCAGGGAAAAGAGTCAATTAGGGCAGCAGATCTGAGAACAGGTGAGAAGATAATGATATATAATGGTGTAGAATATTGAAGTACACAATTTGGGACGGAAATCCAATATGGATTTGCCTATGGAAAGCAGATAATCGAAAAAGACTGAAAAACGCCAGTTTCAAATACTGCCAAATTTTACAAGAGTGAGGTGGAGGGTGCCAGGAAGGTAGAAATAGGGGGTAAAAAGGAGAAAAAACTCAAATTATTCAATTTGGGCGTAAATTATTGCAAAAGGAAGCAGGGAAAATGATTCAGGGAGCTACCAGACGGTCGAATGCAAAGTACAGATTAGCAGAAAACGGTGAAAAATTGGAAAAATTGGAAAAATTCTCAGAAAATTTGTCATCTGATGGAACAAATTGTAGAATTCACAACAAGAGGCTGAAAGTGATCGATAGTGGTTGAAAGAATCAAGGAGAAAGACCAGGTATGACAAATAGCCTGAGAAATCTTCAATTTTATGACATTTAGGGACCTGAAGAGTCAATTTTTTAGGACGAATTCAGTGAAAACACAAAGAGACTATGCAAATTATATACCAAAAGATGCAGAATTTGAAATACAATCACTGTGAAAAAAGAATAAAGAAAAGGTTGTCAGTTATAAAAGAGATAGACGTAGAAATGTGGCTTCCAAAGGCAGAGACCTGGATGAACAAATCTGATTTCTGCACAGAAAACTCAAAAGTATTGAAATTATATATCAAAAGACTTCAAATAGTAAGAGAAAAATGAATAAAAACAAATCACCATATAAAAATGCACAGATATATATAAACCTATGAAAAATAACCTATGAAGATGCAAAAAAACCCACCATAACTGTAAAGTAAATCTAGTCTGTGCTGAAAATGACCTGATAGGGCTTAAATAAAGCTGATAAGCAAAACCAGTAGGTTCTGATCTACTCCTGAAAATGTTTAGAAAAAGAACATGGTGTTGATTCAGTGTCAGTCATGCTGAAAATCAGAACTGAGTTCTAGACTGTGCCATTAAAGAATCTATTTAGGAACAGATTCAGAATTTACTTACTATAGAACGTTGGAATTGAAAGGATCCCACACACTTTGTTATTGTTCAATTATTTTAACGGCTGTTAATCTCGCATAAGTGGTATATCATCATTTCCCACGCATTTTGTTATTGACTATCACGACCAATTATTTCAAATACTGTTAGCTGTCTGTATTGGTTGTAAAAATGTATAAATACCATTTCCTAAATAAGTTTATTTGTCGTAGTTTGTCGTAGTTGTTGTACTACAATACACAGTCACAGACCAGCCTTTGTCTTTTGATATTTTGCGTGGTTCGCTGAATCGGAAGGTACCAGAAGCAGATATGCATATTAGTCAGGCGCAGACAGAACAAGGTGACAACGTCCTTATTAAATTCCCCTACAGTTACTATAAATTGGCGGCGGTATTTACTTTAATTCATTGCAGTTACAACAGGAATTATTTCAGAATCAGTGAGATTTAATTCAGCATTATGGTAAGCTTGAGAGGAGCAGAACCTGGACTAGAAGGGCTGCATTAAGGTTGATAAGCTACTTCTGAAATGCGTAGAAGAAAGGCAAGGTGCTGAATTGGTGCTAGTCATGCTGATAAACCAGTGCACAGTTCCAAATTAAGCAAATAATCCGCAACTGTTCTGCCACTGTTTCGTCCAACAATGGCAGAACAGTTAAGGAGTTTACTTACTGAGGAGTGTTGCTATATTAGCAGAGTAAATAGTGAATTCGCTCAATGATTGCAGATTAACCATAATCCCTATTGTGAATTTTGCAACCGCCATAGAAATTATTAGCTTCACTGAACTTTCTTTTCCATCGGAGACTGAAATTAGCAGTCTGACATTTTCGAGGATTTGGTTTAAGGCTATTAGACGAAGACCATTTGCTGACTCCTGATGGAAAGCTGTTCATCTTGTTACAGTCTAGCTGAGAGTGGACAGACAATGAAATAGTAAGATCGTCCGCTTACTTAACAAAGTTCTTTTCATCAAAGTGAGGCAGGCATGCAAGAAGACAGAAAACAGAAGAGAAAAGAGAACAGCGCTTCGAGTGACACCGGTCTCAGTAAGCAATGAAGTGGACGACTTCCTCCGATATACAGCGAACTGCTTTCCAACTGAGAAGTAAAAATGCAGCCACTTGACAACCTGAAAATCAGTTTGAGTTTCAGTAAGCTTTTCCAAGAAAATTCTCTGGGTACAGAGTCGAATGCAGATATGCAATCTAGGAAGGTGGAGTGATGAACAAATTCAGACCCATTCACTAATCATATATCAGGCTGAGACGAGTTCTATGGTTTAATAACTGACGCTCGGTGTTCATTTATCTATAGAACTTATCCAAGTTTATTATGGATAACTGTAGTAATTCTAGAGCTAATACATGCAATTTTGCCCTGACCCGCAAGGGAACGGGTGCATTTATTAGAACAGAACCAACCGGAGGCAGTTTCGGCTGTTTCTGTTGAATTCTATGATGACTCTGGATAACTTTAATGATCGCAGTCGGCCTTGTGTCGGCGATGGATCTTTCAAATGTCTGCCCTATCAATTTGTTGGTAGGTGATCTGCCTACCATGATAATAACGGGTAACGTGGAATCAGGGTTCGATTCCGGAGAGGGAGCCTGAGAAATGGCTACCACATCCAAGGACGGCAGCAGGCACGATAATTACCCACACCCGGCACGGGGAGGTAGTGACGAAAAATACGAATACGGGACTCAATTGAGGCTCCGTAATTCGAATGAGTACAATTTAAATCCTTTAACGAGGACCAATTGGAGGGCAAGTGTGGTGCCAGCAGCCACGGCAACTCCAGCTCAAAAAGCGTATATTAAAGTTGCTGCAGGTTAAAAGCTCGTAGTTGAACCTTGGGTTGTGTGGCCTCATGCTGTTTCTTGCTCGCGGTTTTCGTTACGATCAGAACTTGTGTTCGGCTTTTAGCGTTTTAACCGTATCTGTGTAAACGGGTGCTGACGGAGATGGGTGAGCTTGTATTGACCGCTATCTGTTTGCATGCTTCCAGATACCTTTAACCGGGTGTCGGGAGCGGACAGCATCTTTACTTTGAACAAATTTGAGTGCTCAAGGCAGGCCTTTGTGCCTAGAAATTCTTGCATGGAATAATGAAATAGGACTTCGGTTCTATTTTGTTGGTTTTCGGATCCGAAGTAATGGTTAAGAGGGACAGACGGGATCGCCAGACAAACTACAGCGAAAGCATTTGCCAAGAATGCCTTCACTGATCATATGGTTGCAAAGCTGAAACTTAAAGGAATTGACGGAGGGGCACCACCAGGAGTGGAGCCTGCGGTTTAATTCGACTCAACACGGGAAAGCTCAACCGGCCCGGACACTGTGAGGATTGACAGATTGAAAGCTCTTTCTTGATTCGGTAGATGGGGCCGTTCTTAGTTGGTGGAGCGATTCGACTGGTTAATTCCGATAACGAACGAGAATTTAACCTACTAAATAGTAGATTGGTCCCCTGTGCTCGTTCAGGGCGCGGCTTCTTTTGCTTCTTTATGGAGTAGTGTCGTCGTGATCCGGTGGGTACGGTGCCAGTTTTTACTTCTTAGAGGGACAGACGGCACATCGAATTCGTACGAAATTGAGCAATAACAGGTCTGTGATGCCCTTAGATGTCCGGGGCCACACGTGCGCTGCAATGACGGTGCCAGCGAGTCTGGGAACCTGGCCCGAAAGGGTTGGGCAAACTGTTTCATCACCGTCGTGACTGGGATCGGGGCTTGCAATTACTCCCCGTGAACGGGGAATTCCTGTTCAGTGCAAGTCATAAGCTTGCGCTGATTACGTCCCTGCCCTTTGTACACACCGCCCGTCGCTACTACCGATTGAATGGTTTAATGAAGCCGTTGGATTGGTGTCGTTGCAGTGGCTTTGCCGCTCGACTGAAGCCGAGAAGACGACCTAACTTGACTATTTAGAGGAAGTAAAAGTCGTAACAAAGTTTCCGTAGGTGAACCTGCGGAAGGATCATTACAAGATTCTCAAACATGTACCCAATTGAAGCACGGATATTGTTGTGGTGTGCTAAGACACACCAGTGGGTGTTGGTTGACCTGTCTAGTCGACCGGCACCCAAGCCTAGATGTTGGTAGGCAAAGACTACACAAGCATGTGTACCCGAAAGATTAAATCATGTGTTGTTTTTGCTTGAACAACCAGTCAGCACAAATGAGTGAAGTATCATGATGGTTGTACTCATCGCAGTCGATCATTGATAGAGAAACATGATCTTGGTGGTGTTGTTTTGGCCTGGGAAACCAAACAGCATAAATGAAATGAGTGAAGTACTCATAAAGACTGGGCCTCGCAGTCAATCATCCCTAGTGTCTTGTTGCTAAATTGAAACTTAAAGGAATTGACGGAATTTTGATACTTTGACCGCGGTACCTAACCTGTAATATGCTCTGATGGTGTTCTCGTGGCTGTTGTTGCCAGATCTGCCAAGGGCGATGGGATAGTACGCGACCTAATGGTTGTGTGCAAGGTTTGAAGAAGGCTGTGTGTTATTTGCATACGCCTCGCCCTGATAATGTTTACCTCATTTTACACTGTTTAAGCGATCCGCTTTGGCTTGCCATTCACGGGTTTGCTGCTCCGCATGCACCTGGCTTTTAGCTGGACTACATGTAAGCTGGCCTAGTAGACTTGCGCCCGGGTTGCAGCCTCGAACCTTTAGTTCTATGCATCTGGGAAACCAATGTGTAGGATTATTGGAGTACAACTTTGAGCGGTGGATCACTCGGCTCGTGCGTCGATGAAGAGTGCAGCCAACTGTGTGAATTAATGTGAACTGCATACTGCTTTGAACATCGACATCTTGAACGCATATTGCGGCTACGGGATATCCTGTGGCCACGTCTTTCCGAGGGTCGGCTTTCCATCTATCACGATGCACTTTAAGTCGTGGATTGGGCGAGTGCCTGCCGGCGTGTATACCCGTATATCAACGCGCGTTGCTGGTCAAAGGCTCCGTCCTAATTTGTCCGGCCACAGCCTAGTCTGGTGTAGAACTTCTGATTGGGTCGCCACGGTTGGTTGTGCTCGAGTCGTAGCTTAATGATATACATATATATAAACGCTCGAGAGTACATGACCTATCGTGAATACAGTTATAAATAAACGGCTTGATTGGAGGTCTATACATAGTCTATGGCCTAACCGAGAGTGTGTTATGCACATTATCAGTTTAACCCTGACGTCGGATCAGATGTGAATACCCGCTGAACTTAAGCATATCACTAAGCGGAGGAAAAGAAACTAACAAGGATTCCCCTAGTAACTGCGAGTGAACAGGGATTAGCCCAGCACCGAAGCCTGTGGTTATTTTACTGCAAGGCAATGTGGTGTTTAGGTTTGTTCTTGGCATTACTGCTCTGCCCCAAGTCCAGCAATGAGTACGGCATACCGTTCTGGCCCAAAGAGGGTGAAAGGCCCGTGGGGGTAGAGACCAAGCATGACAGTTTTGTCCAGAGCTTACCTTGGAGTCGGGTTGTTTGAGAATGCAGCCCAAAGTGGTTGGTAAACTCCATCCAAGGCTAAATACTTGCACGAGTCCGATAGTAAACAAGTACCGTGAGGGAAAGTTGAAAAGTACTTTGAAGAGAGAGTAAACAGTGCGTGAAACCGCTCAGAGGTAAACAGGTGGAGTTGAACTGCGATCCTTGGGAATTCAGCTGATGAGCATGATTTGTGCTTGGGCATATTGACCGCCTTTCAGTGTCTGCTTAACTGCGGGTGCCTGCCTCTGGTGGGTATGTGTGGTGCGCTTATCATGTGCCGCACGCATTGGAGGGTGTATGAGTCTGCTTGTCAGTGCACTTTCTCAGGGTGTTCACCACGACCGGCACTGCTGTCTGTCTGCTGTAGTCAAACTGATCAGGTCTGATTAACGTTGGGCTTGGTTGGGTTGGCAGGTGACTCACTGGTCCATTCTGTGGGCTATGAGTGTTACTAGCCGGCTAAAGTGGATCTGTACGGTGTGTCGGAGACGGCGGCTTTGCATATGCGCTCTGTCCTTCAGGCGTGGTTGAGTCTGGTCGACTTGTTGCTAGTTTCGGCTGGTCAGTTGATGGCTTGATCATGTTCAGTTGGCAGTGGTATGTGTGTCTTAGTTTGGGCCAATAGTCTGTGGTGTTGTGGTAGACTATCCACCTGACCCGTCTTGAAACACGGACCAAGGAGTTTAACATGTGCGCGAGTCATTGGGCCTTACGAAACCCAAAGGCGCAGTGAAGGTAAAGGTTTGGCTTGTCCAGGCTGAGGTGAGATCCTGTTGTTTTGCTCATTAATTCCAAGCTGCGAGCAGCAGGCGCATCACCGGCCCGTCCCATGACGTAGACATGTGGCCTTGTGCTATGTGCACCGTCGGGGCGGAGCAAGAGCGCACATGTTGAGACCCGAAAGATGGTGAACTATGCTTGCGAAGGTTGAAGCCAGAGGGAACTCTGGTGGAGGACCGTAGCGATTCTGACGTGCAAATCGATCGTATAACGTGAGTACAGGGGCGAAAGACTAATCGAACCATCTAGTAGCTGGTTCCCTCCGAAGTTTCCCTCAGGATAGCTGGCATTCTGAGATATGAACAGTTTTATCCGGTAAAGCGAATGATTAGAGGCATTGGGGAGAAAACATCCTCAACCTATTCTCAAACTTTAAATGGGTGAGAAGCTTAACTCGCTTAAATGGAGTTTTGCATTGAATGTGAGTGCCAAGTGGGCTATTTTCGGTAAGCAGAACTGGCGCTGTGGGATGAACCAAACGTGCGGTTGAGGTGCCTAACGCGACGCTCATGAGATACCACAAAAGGTGTTGGTTGGTCCAGACAGCAGGACGGTGGCCATGGAAGTCGGAAACCGCTAAGGAGTGTGTAACAACTCACCTGCCGAATCAACCAGCCCTGAAAATGGATGGCGCTCGAGCGTTGGACCTATACCGTACCGTTGCTGCAAGCTGGGCCTAAGCAGGGTGAGGGCAAACTGACTTGGTCCAGGCATGGAGTGGCGGTTAACACCTGGTTAACACTGATCATTCCACCTCAACAAACGCCTCCTGCTTCAAAGTAATCTACAGAGTCAACAATAACCTACCGAAGGCAATATGGCTTTGTCTTCTTCGAATCGCTGAAGCTCTGGCCATTCACAACGAAAAACCGTATCTGTGCATGCAAAAGAGAATTACTCAACCACTTCTACTGTCATGGTAACAACTTTGTTGATTTTTGATGACTCAATTTTGTTTGTTTTCCTGTTTCTTTAATTGCTTAAAATTCTTATATTCATTTAGAACTCTTGCGTAATTTCGTGTTCTGTACCTTGTTCCTATGTGTATCCTGAGAAAAACTCAGTCATCAAACTATTCACATAACTACATAAGTTCTTTTTAAACAACAATTTGTGGCAACTCATCACCTTTGTTACTACCCTAGTTCCATTAACACCCAATTTTTTTGTCCGATTTTGTATTACGTAACTCTAATTATCTATCTTCAACTGTTTAGTTAAAATAACCATAACCAATCGTAATTTTGTTTGACAAATTTAATGTACACGTACATACAAAATAACACATATATACTTGCGACTGTGCAGCTAAGAAAATGAATTCACCTCTGGAAAGAGACTCTTCACTTAGCTACGTGTTTCGTTTTCATTATTGTCTGGATGGGGATTATCCATGCATTATAATGTAGAAAGTACTAATCGATTAGTAACTAAAATGAAGTGAAATAAGTAATTTGAATGAGATAATATAACTGATGGATTTCAGTGGAATTCAGGTAATATTGAACAAGAGTGAGTCAAGTTAACAGAAGTGGTAATAAGGGGATGAAATGAAATCTGTGGGGTGGAGTGGCGGTGAGGGTGAGGGTGATGGAAGAAATGGATGCAATAAGGAAACAGAATACAAAACTCACGTATTCGATGTTTAGACGAATCAGGTCGACTGTAGATTGAATGACTGAACAAACATATTTTGTATGTAGATTTCAGGATTAAACACGTGAATCGCCATTGCTTCTGTTCTGTTTGTAGAAGTCTGATTCGCGATCTCTTACGGAGAAATCTACGTATACTGTAATATCCTTGAGAAAATTAGTCTAAGTTCAACCTCGAAGAAGGTTTCCTCCAGTGAGCAGGCCAGGCGGTTTCTTAGTCTTTCTGCCTCTGAGTCTCCACTGAATTGTAGATTCAAGGAGAGAAGTTATTTGGGAGCAGAATGTGTGGCCAGTTTTAATGGTTTAGGCTTCATGGATTTTGTGATGAAGCAGCGTTCTGAGTAGACATTTTCGAGGAGGATTTCTAGTTTCGAAATCCGCTAGTCGAGTGGTGAGCCAAGTGGTGATTCCACAGCTACACCATCCTTTTATCAATAAATTTCATTATCGAAAGGGAACTCGACGTGTAGAGTTCATCTGAATAGGAGTTCCTTCCTTCAAGAAATGTCTAATTATCGGAAGGCGTGTAGAATCAATAAGATGACTAGGTAATTGTGACCATATGCAACAAAGTGAGAATTACGATAAGAAGACATTGGAAGAAGGATCTATTGAATCAGATCAATAAAGGTGACAGGTGAGGTGATAGCGGAAATTGTTGGGAGTGATTGTAATGATAAAAGTCGACATAACAGACGATGGATATTCAAAATGAATAATAGAAAAAGAATAACGATTATGGAGGAAGATAGTTATAGGGTGATTGTAGATTATTTTCTAAGGGATTCGTAGCAACAATTGTAATCTGGTTATTAAACCAAACGTCTCAATCTGAAGGGAAATCAGACTAGTGGATATTTATTGAAGACATGAGTGATCTTCATCAAGTGAGATGACTATACTGACTTCCACACTGTTCCATGAGTTTCGGTTAGCAGGTGACATGACTCATCTGTTAACAGAGAGAGACACAGTAGACATTGCTGCATGATGTTCGGTCATTCAAAAGGTGGTTAGTCAATATAGCGCCAGTGGATTCATCTGATCACTGGAACTTCTCGAATGTTGAAGATTTAAGAAAGTACCCTATGTGAGACTGAATTCCATCCAGCTTTCTTCTGTTCTTCTGTGTCTAAGCATCGGCTTATTTAGTGCTCAATTTTCAACAACCTTCGGATCGTAAACTTACTAATAATTAACTGATATCACTGTAATTCGAAGAAATGTTTCCTTCCTTGGTTCCCATAAATGATGATTATGACATATATGAAGCCCAAATAAGAGACAGTTTTCCGAATCCTGACCATTTGATTATCTGTGCTTCATTGGAAGTTGATGGCAGAAGACTAAGCATGAGGGCCTTTGTTCACCTCACAAAGAGAGCTGAAGAACAAACTTACTCACGCGATAGTATTCATTAATTTCAAAACATGTTTGCAGATGTAGACTGGGACTAGTTCGTCAACTAAATGTTGAACGTTACTGTCACTAATATCACCTGCTATCCCAAGTATTACTCCGACATTTGCTGTCGTGTTAGATAGGATCTCTTCTCTTCAACTAAATGAATCTTTCACAAGCAAAGAGGAGTAAGAAAAATAGCCTGATAATGCTGGTTTCAGAAAATTAAACTACTCATATCAGCCTGAAATACAAAGGCTTATTGCGTTATATAATGAGAAATTTTATAAAATTTTAGGCGTTTCGAACATCTGTGAGCCACTTAATCTAATTAATATCTAAAACTAACACAATTCTATTGAGGCTCTTCCCCAAGTAGGTGCCTTAAATCGATCTTTTGGAGGGAACAAGATATCACAATTCTATCTGTCACCGCTGGTCACGTAAATTGCGTTATTTTCAAGGCTTTCTTGTGACGGATATCATAACCTGTTTCAAATTCTTGAATTTATCACATACTCCAGGTTCTGATGGTACACAAAGAATTACTGATCAAAAGTGTGCAGGTAATTTTGTTTCATTTCCCTAGCGGAATATCCAGTCCATCATTTCACTGGGATACAATAGCTGTTGCTTAGGAAGGAAAAGTGAGACGGTAACTTTGGAAAAATCATCCTCTCGATTAGGTGTACAATCTGGGCTGATCTCAACCAAGTCTTCATTTTTGAAAAATTTTAAAAAACTTCTCTTTCTGGTTCTTGAATGCTCACTAGAATCTTTCAGTGACCCCAATCAGCTTGTTTATGAATGAAGTAGAAGTGTGGTGAGAGCTGTCTACTAGCCAAATTAGTAGACAGTAATTTACGTCAATGTTTACATTCACAAGATTGTTCGTGAGAAAATATGAACAAGACTGATTCAAAACCGACCACAGCAGACTTTGCGTAGGCGGATACAGTTAACATATAGATGATCAGACATTCGAGAAACATTCACAAAACGATGAAAGATTAACTTTAAGTGAGAAACAACCAATCAGAAGACTGTGTTTGTTTGCTTAAATAATCTATAATAATGTACATGAAAATATATAAATATGCGTTAATTTCCTTAATAAACGATCTGTCGCCTGGCCCTTGTCTTCTGTTGTTACAGAAGTACCTCAGATGCCCTCATTGTACTAGACCAAAATATTGATTCCAATCTACATGAGGGTGTTAAATTCTCTCAGCTTACATTCCCAGACTGTACTGCTGCTACTGATTTCATTCCTAGGACACTTTTGCTGAGCAAGCTGACTTCAGCATGCATTGAGCATTGGAACACAAGAAATTTGTCCTCCCATCTTCCAGACAGGAAACAACAATTTCTTCTAACAGGAAGTGCTCCACTGACCCTTTTGTACTGAAACTAGTGTGCGTTTGATGGGACTGTACTTTCTCCACTTCCCTTTCCTTTCACTTGGCATGACTTACTGTTTTCGTTTAAAGCCAATTTCATTCAATATGGTATTGATTTGACAATTAGTGTTATAGTCGTTTCTGCACATGATTTTTCTGGTGTGAATAGCTTCTTATGTGAAGTTGATGAAATGTCTTATTCGAATGGTCCAAAATTGAACCTCTAGAAATATCAGACTGTTAATTTTAACTTCAGGCGTGAATGAGGCTTGCATGGACTGATTCACTGGCATGTAACTTGTGCTATAGATGACTCAGCCTCAGAAAATAAGGAAGATGTTATTCTCTCCCTCAACTTCTCTTCCAATTTTTGCCGATATCAAACAGAATTCCAGTTTACTTAGTACATAAGGAAGTTCAGACAGTTTGTAGTAACTCGGCCGGCATGACTAAGGACTTTGAAGACTGCCTGTGACCCAACTCACTGATATTTTGCCTGATAGACAGTTTATTTCTCGCAAGC
This sequence comes from Trichobilharzia szidati, assembly GCA_944472155.2. Classification (NCBI taxonomy): domain Eukaryota; kingdom Metazoa; phylum Platyhelminthes; class Trematoda; order Strigeidida; family Schistosomatidae; genus Trichobilharzia; species Trichobilharzia szidati. The sequence goes on from OX235276.1 coordinate 2,784,508, forward strand.
AGCTGGCTGCAGTCAACTTGTCTGATTATGAACATCCTCCTTGTTCTCAATTTCATGCTGGTATCAGGGAGAATTTCATAAGAATATGTTGGTGTGGCTAAGTATAAAAATTCAGCCATAATTTAGTCAGTGGTAACCACGCTTGGTTTTTCTTGTCCGCTAGTTTTCTAGCTGATTCTAAGTCCAGGTAAAGAAGGAGGTTTGGGTGTGGGGCCAGTGACTGTTATTAAAAAAAATTCAAAATGATACAGAAACTTCAACGCACACGAAATATATCAAAAATACAGTGTACAAGGCTTGGAAGGCTGTCTAGTTAGCCAGAGAGATGAGTGAATATGGAATAGAAGTACTGGGACTCTATGAGGGCAGTTGAAATGGATGTGGACTGTCAAAACTTTCAACCGGCGAGTGAGTAATATACTGCGGTCTGATCACCAAGACCAGACAACAACCATGAGCACACTCAGGCAGTGAGTGGCTATTATAATGTCACTAGTCGCAGACAGAGCGATCATGGCAGCAAGATTCAACTCAACAGGAAGGAAGGAAGGAAGGAAGGAGAGTTACAATTACCTAAAGCTGTGCATGGTGCCACAAACAACGCGGCAGAAGAGAATAAAGTAGATTCGCATAGAAAACTACAGACAGTCTTGGATAACATCCAGAATGGCAACATCAAAATGCTCATGGGCAATAAGAATACCAGCTGAGCTGATAGCAAGCATATAATACACGAAGAGAACCCAGCATGTGTCGAGAGACTGTTGCTAAACGAACGGAGAATTATTCGCAGACTTCTGCGCTTTCAATGATCTAGAGATTGGAGGCAGCTTGTACAATCACAACGATATCAACACAGAGAGCGACATGGATTTCGCCTGACGGACATACCACAAAGCAGATAGATTTCATCTCAATGCCGCTGAATGAAGTGGAGTCACAGTCAGCCTGCTGTGTACAAACTCGCGAAGGGGGGTAGACGTGGGCCAACTCAGATCATCATCTAGTTCAAGGAACTTTCAAGGTGAAGCTGAAGTGAATCATTTCTCTGTGTACATTGCTAAGAGTTTCATTCTGTCTGATGATCACTAGCGACTGGCTCTTTTCAAGCAGTTCCCTGAGGATCTGGTTGGAAACCGTAACCAGTAGGGTAGAGCGGGTCGACGATGAGGACTGAGCTCATCATCGAAGAAGACATTGCGATATGGTCACGCTATGTTGTGGATTGCCAAAAGTTAGAATTCATGCGCTGACCATTGGATTGGCGGTGGTCTACGAGCTCGCTCACCTTGTAACTAGGAGGTCCTGGGTTCGTCCACCTGTTGTAGGGATGGGTGCTTACTGAGAAGAGTCCCAAACTAGGCTGACGATTAGCTGGCTGTCCAGTACTCTCACTATGTTTTCCAAGGTTCTCTAGCCAATATCAGCTCATGTCCAAATACTTCAACCAAAGAAACATTGCTGTTTTGAATAAAGTGATCATTATTACCAGCATGTCACTTACACTGTAAAAAAGATTACATTATCTGATTTCATTATTTTGAAAGCATGTAGTTCATGTAAAGAGTATCTTTTCGGCGGCGAAATCCTTCACTTAGTTCTAAAAACCCAATAATTCGTTGTTATTTAAGTGTGCATGTGTGTGTACCTAAGGCTTCTCCGATAAGTATAAAAATAAGTCGATGTATTTGTTGTCAAGACATTTCAAAAATTTGATGAGTAATCACGATTGAAGTAAGAATGTTGCTAGGGCGGTGAAGATCACTGAGAGAGTGCTGGTGATTTTTTGTCAAAATACAGTTATCAACGTTAATAAACGCATAAAAGAAGTTGAATAAGGATAATACTTCTACGAAATGAGATGAATAGTTTACTGAGTGAGTAGTGATAAGAATGCACCTAGAAACAAAGGAAAATATGAAATTATGTGAGTGTTCTTTCTATAAATCAGAAATGTTATTAGGAGTTAGAGAAGAGAACCCACAAGCACACAAACATGAAGTCAGTAGAAGTCGACACGTTTGTTATCATGATAGCAGAATTTGTTGGGTGATTTTCTTTTGTGTTCATAGCTGTGGTTTCTCCAGCTGAATGGATGACTAAGGCTTCAGTAATACAAATGAGACGAAAGCGTATTGTCTTTGGTAGGTTATTCCTCACTTTTAGATCACTTTGAAGCAAAAGGGTTTTGGTGAGATGAAATGACCACTGTTGACGAGACGTTCGACGATCGCACACCTTACACAGCCACCATTATCATCTTGAAGTCATGCTGTGGGATAGTCCTCATGAACCCTTTTGGACACGACTCGCGTCGAATGACCAATGTACATGGTCGGCTCCACAGTAACAGGTGAACTGATACATGCACACAGAAGTGACCAGAAGAGAAATCGTATCCTTAAGATATCTGCAGTTCATTGTATACCTGGAGAGCACTATTCATAGTGCTACTGCGAAGAATGCTGTATTCGAAGATGGTGAAATTCGTCCCTTGAGGATATCACAAACTGTTTAACTCCGATCTTTGTACCCAAAATTTATGGAAAGTTACACAATAGAACGTTTACACACCTCCAAGTAAATTGTAAATGCATGCTACTCTAACGAGAATGTTCAGAATCTTAGGAGCATGCTCAAAGACACAAGGATGAAATTGTTTAATGAAAAATCTCTTGATGACACTATCTTTAATATCACATGTTATCTCAAATGTTGTCTTGTCACCTGTTGTCCCAGAGAAACGCTCTTCATCAGATTTGACTGTTTCTCTTCTCCTCAAATTAAAAAGCTTCGCAGGCATAAAGATAGTTATATAAAATGAAGGATAACATTGGTGTGAAAAGAATTAACATCCTAATCAAGTTTGCAATGCACTGATTGAATTCATTTTAAAACGAGAAGTTTAGATCCTGTGAAAATGCCTCGAATATATGGAAATTCATCAACGAAATCTCTGGCGGTAAGCAGTTGAATAGTATTCCATATTCCTTTGATGTGTGTACACTAAACAAGTCTTTCTTACTTACTCCCAAAAATGACACACCTTCTAGTGTTACAAGTGTTATTGAAACCTGCTTCTGTAGTTTCAATACGAATGACGTTCTTAAATGACTCCAGTCGCTGAACCCTTCTTGAAGTCTAGATCCAGATGGTTTGCCTACTGCTATTCTTAGAAAGTGTGCAGGTCTCCTGCGTTTTCCTCTCATGGATATATTTAACGAATCTTTCTCCAAAAATTTCGTGCCAGCCGTTTGGAAGGACATCAAAATTGTACCTATACCCAAGTCATCTACTCGAACATGTTTTAAGCTCAGACCTACTGCTATGCATCTCCTTTTCTAAAATCTATGGAAAAGTTACTCCTACTCAATCTTCAACCTTCACTAAAAGCCTTTGAAAATCCCAAACAATTCGCCTGTGAACACAGTAGAAGTACTCTAGATGCAGCTGCAGTCTTGCATCATAACATTGTCTCCAGTTTAGACGAAGCGACTGGATTTGCTCGCTGCACACTCCTAGATTACACATCTGCTTTGGACTTAGTTAGTATCTAGGGACAATTTGTTACAGAAGCTTGCTGAAACTCAAACTGACTGTTGGATTGTCAAATGGCTGCATTCTTATTTCTCAGGAAGAAAGCAGTACACTGTATTTCAGTGAAAGTCGTCCACTTCATCGCTTACTGACGCAGGTGTCCCTCAAGGTGTTGTCCTTTCTCCTTTTGCGTTTTCTTTCTTCTTGCATGACTTGCCTCACTCTGATGACGGAGTGAACTCTGTAAAGTATACTGACCATCAAACTATTTCCATGTCTGTTAACTCCTGGCTAGACTGCACTAAGATGAAAAGCTGTCCATCAGGCGTCATTAAATGGTCTTCATCTTACGGCTTGAAACTAAATCCTTCCAAATGTCAGACTGTTAATTCCAGTTTCCGATACAAAAGTAGGGTAAATGAAGCTGTTAATTTCTAAGACCGTTGCAAAATTGATGATATTGATATAGAAATGAAGTCTGAAGTAAAGTATCTTGGAATAATTCATTCTTCTGAACAATCCTGGTCTCCCATATCTTAGCGATTTCTAAAAGAATATTTCGTCTGACTTTTCACATTGAGAAGTTAAGGCACTCAGGCATAACCCAACCTCTCCTCTTACAGTTTGTCATCTCGTGCATCCTACCTATTGTTCTTTACTGTTCACCCTTATTCTTTCCTAAATTGCCTAAACTAGACTATGTCATACTTCATAGAACCTTGTGTCTCCTCAGGTGAAACAAGAAGTCTTTTCAGAAGACTTTGTGCACGTACTTCTAAGTATAAAAATTCCACTATACCATATTTTGCACGTACTTTGTGTGATGAAGATAGTGTTAGGCATGAACTAACTAACCTTCTTTGCATTAGCAAATAAACGATTTCCTTCACCCTAACAACATCAACCTTTATTGTTATTGTTCTTCTTATATTTATAATCCTCTCAATTTTGTGTTTCATTTGTTTATTTTTGCATAAGTGTGAACATCATTTAAGCTGTGTTATAACTGTTAATTTTGTATTACCTCTCACCATACTGTATCAACAGAACATGACATTCAATGCTGTATTACATGATAAAATGTCCAAACTGAATCGACAATACTGTTTGAAACAAATTCACTGTTATTCTTCTTATTATTATTATATTTAATAATCTCATTTCTAACTTCGAATATTTTTGACTTAATTTAGTAAATGTAGACAGATTCCTTTGGTTACTTTTCTTTTAATTTTTAATTTTTTTATATTTTGAGTAAACCAGATACAATATTGTGACACATACTGAGAATTCCATTCTGTATTGTAAGTACTGTTTTTGGAATTAAGCAGATTATTATTATTAGCCTGTGTTACATAAAAACAATCGCATGTAAAAACCAGACACAATAAATTGATTTTCATTCTGACTTTGGTCATATCCAGTGTACTTTACTCGATAGACGCATACCAAAATGAATATCTTAGTTCAGTAGTTAAAGAAATTAGTTATTTTGAAAAATGCTCAGCAGTTTTATCACGTAGAATCACACACAACCAAACATTAAGAAGCGATAAAGTGCTGCTAATTAAATTTCATAAAACAGTGTGGAGGTGGAGATTGAGACCTGACGCTTTATTCAACTAATCAACCGAGAACCATCTCAATACAATTGACTCGACACCTATCCCAGACATCTGGAGAATTCTATTAACCACCCTGACAACAAACAGGGTAGAAGACAATGGGAATATACAAATCGAGTTTCGAAGTCGTATGATTATAATTGATGTGTTTGGAACGTCAGTCAGTCGATGGAACTATTCCACTTCGTCATACATCCAATAATCAAACTAAGGTGAGATGACTAACTCGAATATACAAATAACCGATAATCGCTGACAATACACCACGCCAAACACAACCATCTACATCGCACTGACTGCATTATCTTCGTTGTCACAAAATTTGAATCTGGCTGTATTTTAAACGGATTTTTTAGTTTGTGGTTTATTATGTTTCGCGCTAGAAATTTGTAAAGATTTAATTTGCATCTGTTTATTCTGATGGTTTAGGTTTGATTTTTTTCCTATAGGAAGTTTTCTTCTTAGAACTAAATATTAACACATATCCATTTCTGTGCACTCATTGGTTTTGTTTTCTACTGATTTAAATCTTTTTTCGCCGAATTCCCTCTGGAAAGCATGCCGATCAAAATGAACCGCTGTGGAAATGTTATATGCCAATTTCCAGTTGATGAGGGAATGCAGTGTGATAACTGCAAGAGGTGGTTTCATTGCATGTGCACAAACCCAACTCCTGCAGCATACAATCGCTGCTGCAAACCTCTGGAGAACTGGCTGTGCAATGACTGCTGTAGTACGACTAAGTTTCGTATAACGGAAGCTATTGCTACTCTCAGTAGGGCTCTAAACCTCATGGACTGCATGGGTATTCTACCATAGGAGAAGAGCGACTACTGCTCAGACACCAATGATGTGACTAGCGTCATCGACAAAACAATACATATTCCTGATGAGTCTCTGTCAATGAGTGAGTGCTCTTCAGCACAGAGGAGTACCCACCATATTCCAGACACCCAGGCTTCCCCCACGATACCGGATAAGCCCTCCAGTGACAGAAATGGAGAGACTGGCATGAAGAAGAGGCGTACCAGGGGTCGAAAACCTGCAGTTCAAGTCGCTCAGGTACGAGTAGATCAAGTCTCGTCCACACTGGTGGATAGTAGGCAGATAAAATCGACTACGACTAGCGAGGAGGATGACAATGAATGGCGCAATGCAGTCTCTCACAAAAAACGAGGTATGCACAACACATCGGCTACACTGCCTAACGGAAGACAGAAAGACGTTAAGGCCGAAGAGCAAGAAAGCCACGGTATGCGAACCTGATCTCTCTGACAGGTTGCTCATTCTCCACAAAGTGTAAGAGTCACTGGCCTCCGATCCCAAGGCCAGGTTCAAGCATGTCCTTAACTTGGCCAAGCCCATTTTAGATAAGCTACTGCCAAAAACAGTATCAGGCATAACAATATACAGCGTATATAGAATCAGCCTAAAGCCTGACCCTACAGCAAATCAGCCTGTACGCCTCCTCAAAGTCGTACTAAACTCCAAAGAAGAGAGGGATGTCATTCTAAGCAACTCTCAAATTCTAAAAGGATCAGGCATATATTTCACTTCCGACTTAAGCCAGCAGACAGTGTCAAAAGATAGTTTTCGGCCCTAGAATTAAGCGAACGACGTCGAAACGGCGAAAAGAACGTTCAGATTAAGGGTTTTCGGGTTGTCAGAGTTCGAAGTCTGATGATCTGTGGGTAGACTAAAGATGCAGCATACTGAGTTGTCAGTTTGGTACACAAATGTCAGCAGCTTGTTGAACAAACGGATTGAGCTGGGTAATATGATAGACTCCGGAAATCCGGATGTAATTATCATCACAGAGACATGGCTCACACCCGATGTCACTGACAACGAATTTAACCTGCCAAACTTCGAAGTGTGTAGGGTAGACCGACTTAACCGCAATGGAGGTGGCGTAGACATCTACCTCAAGAAATGCTTAACCGTGCGTAGCATCGAAGCACTCGCTCACGAAAGTGAATCGTGAAATTTTCTACGCTGCAGACGTAAATGCATAGGCCAAGATATTGACCTCATTGCTATATACTGCAGCCCTGACTGCAGTGCAGATGACTTCCTAATGGAGAAGCTCGGCTCCTGGACTTCGAAATGTCGAAGTCTCGTAGTCGGCAACTTCAACGCCACAACAGTTGACTGAACGAGCCTTACAACGCCATCTTAAGAAAACTCCTTTGATCATAAACTGCTGGAATCCAGTATTTCGCTAGCCCTAGTCCAACATGTCTAGCTCACGCGCTATGACTCACAGCATTCCTCCCCAACTCTGAACCTAGTGTTCTCCCACAGTGAGGATGTGGACCTCATACAACATCTTCCTCCTCCAGGAAGAAGTGGTTATACTGTGCTCACTTTCAAGTTCACAGCAACAGCAGCAAGGGCCAAAACCCTAGCTCGAACAAACATTTGGAAAGCTGATATAAATGCGATCGTCTCAGCAGCCGACTCAGCGAACTGGAGTCCCAAGTAGAAGCCGCATGGAACCGATTTAAAAGCTTTACACCCAAGTAACTGAACCTTTCATCTCTCGGTCTGTCCTAAAGTGTTAGAAACATTGCCCCTATGGATAAAACGAGGGATTCGTAAGTTAATCAGATGTAAACACAAATGTTGGAACCTGTCTTCCACACTTGAGACTCCTTAGACTAGGATATTATATAGCACTGCCAGGAATAAAGCTACTGCAGAAATCCGCCAATCAAGGATGAAGTTCGAAGCACATCTGGCTCAAAATGCAAAGGCACAACCTTAGAAAATTTTCTCGTACATGAATGAACTTCAGAAATAAAACATCCAATAGTGTCTGAAACCTGACTGTTGACAATGACACAATCGAAGACGATGAAGAAAAAGCAGAAGCAATGGCAGAGTACGTCTCCCACGTCTTCACACAGGAGTCATCACTCCCTATAGGATCAGCTCTGGCTGCACCAGAGAAACACGGGATCCATCCCGTTGACATCGACCAAGGCATCGCGCTCAAATGGCTTATAAAACTAGATGCAAGGAAATCAATGAGTCCTGATAATCTTCATCCGAGGCTTCTCAGGGAGCTATCAGCTCACATATCCAGACCATTGACCACGATCTTCAAGCTCTCTCTTCTAAATGGAGTATTACCGCCTGACTGTAAAGACGCAATACTAACCCCCATCCACAGAGAAGGATCGAGACTAAGCCCTTCAAACTACAGGCCTATTAGTCTCACCAGCACTTCAATCAAGACACTGGAAATAATCATCAAGAAAAGTATCATGGCATATCTGGAAAACAATGAAATGTTATCCAGAGCACAGCACGGCTTCCTAAGAAACCTCTCATGCCTGTCAAATCTCCTCACTGCAGGAGAAAGCTGGGTCAAGTCAAGGGACAACAGAAGACCCGTTGACGTCGTCTCCATATACTTCAGTGAAGCCTTCGATAAAGTTCCTCACAAAACAAAAGACTACTCATGAAGTTGGAAAGTCTTGGTCTCAAAGAAAAGTCACTAAACTGGCGCAGGGAATTCTCCACAGATAGAAGGCAGAGGATTAGGATCAACTCGAAACTCTCCTCTTGGACAGCAGTGCGTAGTGGAGTACCACAAGGCACGGTACTCGGACCTGTCCTATTTAATTTGTATATCAATAAGTTATCTCTGCTCACCGACTCCCCTATGGTCCTATACGCAGATGACTTGAAAATTTGGAGAGAGCTGAAGGGCAACAGTGATACTTTCACGTTGCAAGAGGACCTCAACAAATTGTCAGAGTGGTCCAGGGAACGGATGCTCACGATCAATGTAGCGAAATGTGCATCCATGCGTATCGGACAAGCAAGCATCAGCTCCTACGAACTAGAACTGGAGGAGATAACACTCCGATCAGTTCAGACTCATTTGGATTTAGGTGTCATAGTTAGCCAAGATTTAAAATTACAGCACCCTGTCGCGCCGTGGCTGCACGTAGTCTCAGATCCTTACAGGCCATTCTCAGAGCATTTACTAGAATCACCAGAGATATGTTCACCTCCTTATATTCATCTTTGGTGAGATCAAGACTAGAATACTGCATCCAGGCAGCCAGTCCTTGTCTTCAAGGGGAATCACACATTCTAGAAAGGATACGATGGAAGACAACACATTTGGTTCTCGGTATGACTAAGTTATCATACGAGGAAAGACTAGATAGTTTAAATCTTTTCTTCCTGTCATACCGTAGGCAGAGAGGAGATTTAATCACAATGTTTAAAATTTTAAATAGTGACTACGGACCTGCCCTGTTCTCTCTTTTCCTACACATCAGGTCAGAGCACCTCAGACGACATAGCAGGAGAGTTCAAAAGCCAAAAAGAAATCATACTGCTGTGGATTACTGGTTCTCACATCGAGTCATAAACTTCTGGAACCGACTCCGAGAAGAAGTGGTGTCTGCAACCTAAATTGATTCATTCAATAAGGGTTTGGACAACCACAGAAACCTAATAGAAAGCGATTAACATATGCTCCAAGCCTTCTATACTGAAATCTGAAACTGAAATCAAGCTCCATCTTTCTTTGTCCATATGCACACACGCATGTCATTTGCGGTCACTCTCTGCAGCAATCAATCTACCCCTCAATCTACACATCTGTCCCACTCTGTGCATAATACACTTTTGCTTATTATATAGTATTAGAATGAAGGATTCCATTTTCACAGTGCCTTTATTTAATGCCATAGATTACAGCAATTCATGGTTTGTTTCTAACACCGATATATTTTAATGAGTTGAATTTGTACATTATTTAACAGCCAGCTGATTAATTCTCATTCGATCGGAACTTGGGAACTACTACTTTAGTTGGAATATGCCACATATCGGCTTGCTTAAATTCACAGGGTGCAAATATTCTCCATCCATCGAAATCAATCGTAAATGCTGCATTTCATATTTTTTAACTACCCACCAATGTTGATATGTCGTAAACTGCTCTTGCACATACTTTCAAAAGTGGTTTCAAAACATTCATGTGCATTTATTGCAGGTGATGAATGAAAAACAGTGACGGAGTATTGGAGCATGTTCTGGATGGAACAGGATTGCTTCAAGAGATACACTAGCAGTTATCAAATTACTTGAAGATCTTGTACAATGAGTAAGTAAATACCTAGTGGTGAAACAAACTGAAAATTAAGTACCATGTTTGAAACGATATTTCCAGAATCAGGATAATAAGCATAATACCGTTGTCAGTATTCACAACAAGAGAGTGCTGCACCTTTGATAACAAAGTATCTTACAAAGTATCATCTCAGATGATCTACGCATTCGCTGTATACAAGAATGTTTCCAAAAACACAGATGACTAACGCACACCACAGGTCACACATGTGAAGCACACTTGTTCATTCTCATAATAAATGTTACTTGATTGCAAATAGTACTCTTGATGCAGGATTTAACACTCAGCATGCAATACAATATTGAATCTAGTAAAGCCAATCAGATGTTTGCCTGTTATTTGATCACTCTGAATGTCTCATTTCTGTGGATATGTCAATATTGTTAATATGGGTTTATCACCTGCAAACGACGAATCCTTCCTCCTCCTTCTTCTTCTGATGGTATTAGGCTGATCACCATCCTACACGGTCTTTGCAACTCACCGATATCTTCAGAAATAACCTCAGTGTTCATCAATATCCCTTCACACACGAATCATGTACTTTCAATGTGACCCTTACATTTACTTCCACATGATATCGCGTAAACAGATCTGGTACAATTGAATTCAAGCTGCACAGTGCTGTATGTAGATTATCGCAGTTGTTGGCGACAGAAACGGTTAAGTGTATGGAGAAATTGACTAATAAGGTGAAATCTAGTTTGTGAACTAACAAAACACTACAATTTTCCACATGACGTTTCAAACACTGTTCACTTTTCACAATCAGCTGGAATATCACTGCACCCATTATTAATCTAGCTGTTCTGATGAGAACACCTCATCCAGGATTCTGAGATTACTTCCTATACAGCCACAATTAAGTCTATTTCTATTGCATTTGTGAATGCTATTCGTCCACTTCTACTTTCTCGAAAGCTAGATAATGGTGACTTTGTGCTTGAGTTCCCAATTTGTCTAAGTTTGTTTTGCATTTCCAGCTGAAAAATTGAGTCCAACAGGAAAAATGAAAGACTGAGAAAGTAGCCGAGAAATATGTGAGCTACATTTCATCAAACACAAGTTTGAACAAGATTTGTTTAGAAATCCTTGTGAAGAGGGAACTTAAATTTCAAGTCAAGAAGTATTAACCACTTTACTCTCTATCTCTTTCGGTCACACTTTCCAACCAAATAATGTTAGTACTGGCTATTCCGATTCACCCATGAAAGTGCAATTGTCCCACTTCTGAAAATGAAATCACCCAAACGATATCTCTGCTTAACCTCAAGCTTTCCTTTCCAATTTTATCACGAAGTACTCAGATTATGACAAGTCCATGAGACAGAGGAATTCGATTCAAAGTTGATTTCATAGTTTTGTTGGGATCATTCAATAAACCCGATACACTGTTAACCCAAACTACGTGTTCGGAATGAAATAAGTACTATAAGTCACTGTCGGCCATTTGAGTGTTTGAGAAATTCGAGAATTACTACGGTTGTTCTCACCCTATTATTCATTTTAATCAATAAAGCCAGACAAAATGAGACGCCATGTGGATCAAACGCAGACAATATTTTCTGTAAAATTGGTAACAGCTTCGAAATTAAATGACCAAGCTCAAAGAACACAATTACGTCAAGAAGCCTCTAAATGAAACAGGAATCAACTCCATTATTTTGACACAAATTGCTTCTTCCATTCGAAATAAGCGTCTTTCTTCGGTCAATAGCCTTCTCACATGAAGTAGTTACTGTATGTCTCCTGACTGAATTCGCGGATAACTAAATGTGCTTACTGTTACAATGTGTTACATACATACTTGCATACAAACAACCCCATGAGAACAACATGCACAATAAAACGATTATGTGAAAAAAGTCATTTTGTGTGAAGTGGAATCAGATTTAGAGTGAGAATAGACTATGATCCTTCAATATGTAAAAATGCGTCAATAATCATCGAAGAAGTCGAAATATATACATATATATATACATATAAATGAGAAAATACGTGAGAATATTCTCGAGCGGACGAAAATTCGAAGTTCGGAGGAACAACAAGTAAGTGAATTTAAGCTGCATTTTTTCTCTCATTTGCTGTCTGTTTGTTTGACTTATTACTAAGTTTGCTCAAATATGAATAGTAAGGTGACGATTTTAGTCTGACTTTGATCATGTTCGAGATGTTTCACTTGAGTATGAATAAAAGAAGAACTCTCAATCACATTTTATTGGGTTTTATGGATCTAATCAATGTGGAATGTGTTGGTGTGTGACGACTAGATGTCTAATAAACTCAGAATTCTGTGAGGTGTGATAGAGCAAACTGATGTTCGCATTTATCCTTCCCAGTCTTGTAGCAAGGTGTCATCGTCTGATACTTGTATGCAAATATTGACTCTCTGATGTTACAGAACCTGAATTATGTTCAAATAAGCTGACGGTCATATCCTCAGTATATTTTCGTTTGGCATATTTGAAAATTCTAATCTCTATGACGATTTCGACCATGTATATTCTGAGGTCATAAAGTTACTTCTGCGCTGTTGTCATATATTATTTTCTTCATCAATTTCAGTTCATTGGAAAATGTCACGGCTTTATGCATCGTATGAGAATTCCACATATAACAACGAGAGGTTACAGCGAACCCCTTCACGTTTCTACATTTGGGTAAGATGAAAATGGATTGATGAGTGAGTAATTTTATTCTTAGATCACAATAGATACACTCATAATGATATTGGTGACAGCTGTTGTTCTCCTCTTATTTACCTTCGTGTAAGACTAGATAAACCATTATGATGAAACATAATCTTGGTTGTAGGCCAGTAATTCACAATTTCTTCAAAAATGATCGTTGGATAATCTTTACCATTTTGTAAGTTCTCTGTTCAACATTATTTATCGAATGTTCGATTGAATTCTTCACACTTTGACAAGTGGAATTCATTTGTGGTACAGAGCAGTAATCCACTTCACAGCACACTCGAGACCTAAATTAGTGTATACTGAATTGTCAGGAATGGGGGAGTCTTAATTTATATTACGGTCTCAGGGTCTGGGAGAGTCTGGCGTTAATCTGTATTCAGATCATCCTTTACACATTTCGCTAAGTGGGTTGAATTCCACTAAAGTGTTTAATTAACCTCCAAGGATAGATATGAAAACAATTGGTTCTTACAATAATCACTGGAATGAATTCTTCAGAGTAGAGTATTTGTAGAAACACGATCACACAACGTTAGTAACATAGATATCTCAATATCATATGTCAAGAATCCTACAAAAGTTTTGGCATGAATATTATTCACATATTGACATGATGCAAAACGTTTGTCAATATTTTATTCGAAAATTTCGCTTAAACTTTTGATCATTTTCCAACATCCTGCTCGACAGATTGGAAACAGTGGAAGACAAAGCATCTAAACTAAAAATAATAAGGTGCGTTGAACGATGCATATATTTGGCTCCACAAGAACAGGTGAACTGATGTATGCACATAGAAGTGGTCGTATGTGAGATCTCGTCCATCAGGATCCTCCACACCAGTCGCCAATTGACGGATAGCACTATTACTGTTTTCGTGAATGAAGTTCTACTCGCTGAAACCAAAATTCCTCTCCTAAGACCATCACCAACTAGGTTACTGTTAAAGTCAAAGTTCATATAAACTTTCACTTTTTGCACGAATTACGTGTTTAGCCTTTGAATTTTTGGCTTGACCTTCTCAAGAATAGGCCTCGGTGTATGTCTATTTTGGATGATTTCTTGCTGAAAAGTCTAATTCTCTTTGCAGAGAATTTGAGCTAAAGATTTGTGGGACGCGAGTGACTAGAGAAATATTTAGGTTCAAATTAAGTTCATTTAGTATTTAGCTGTAGAAACTTATCAGTTGGCTGTTCAATGTGGTTCTCTTATTGATCCATCTTCCTAAAGACCGGTAGGTTCTTCGTGTAAATTCAACCTCATGAAAAGGCAGTGAAGATTCATCTTCTACTGAAACAGTCAGCCTTGTCGATGGATTACAGCTGTTGAACATGTGTAATGCTACTAATTGTGATCATGACTATCATCAAGGATAATAAAAATATCATCCACTTATCTAGGACACAATGGAAACCTATCAATATTTAACTTACGTGGACCATTCTCGAGGCTTGTCATGAAAAAGATCGCTACCAACGTGCTACCAACGTGTTGTGAAAAAGAAATGATTTAGAATGACAAGTGGAGCAAGTGAAATAAAACCGCGGACAGTTCAAAGTGAGAATAGTAATAGTAACAATTGACGTTATAAAGGAAGAATTGAATAGACAAAATGGAAACAAAACGAAAAATTGGTATGGCCAAAATATTATAAGGGATTACCATACTTTAACATAGAGGAATTAATACCATGAAAGTTGGAGGGTTAAACGAACTTCAGCAATACAGCTAAGTCGGGTACTTGGTGATTTCGGTAAATTACATTTTTACAACATTAAATTCTATGCTATCAAATTTCACACTATATTACGTAACATTTTTATTTTATCGATTTGTCTACTAATCCTATAATTGCACACACTTTCCAAGTTCTATCCATCCTGTGAATTATTCTATATATGACATTAATTGTTTTGCCACTTGACATTTACCTACGATTATAATCACACACATTTTAGTTTGAATTGCATTTTATATCATTATTATTATTTTATGCATTCACACCTGTGATTCTATTCCCTCACCGGATATAACTTCTTATATACCAGATATAAAGATATATATATATACACGATTGTACAGCTTGATGATAAATTCGTTGAAAAGAGTCTCTCCGCTGAATCATTTGTTTTGGTTAACTATATCATCAAGTCAGAGATTTCTGCCTACAGTGAAAAAGAACGAGTGATTTCATGAAAATGCAACTTCTGAATATTTGATTATTATGAACTAGTGTGCACTAACCAAATAACGCACAATTCCGATTAATTGTGTAATATCTGAAACAAATTGTTGATGTTTGTGAATTCATTTCAGAGGAGTCGGTTTTCTTGTGTTCCTTCTATTCGCATTCGTGTCAAAATTACGATCGCGACGTGTCGGTGTCTACGTTATGCTTTCAATTGTAGTAAGTGTCATGTATTTCGTTCTGCAAGAAATTATGAGGGTTTAGGCTAACTTGTTCTTTACTAAATGGATGTCATTTCTGGTGGAATTTGAAAGCGTCTACGCCAACGAATACTTCATCAAAGTGATCATCCCTGTGATTCACATCACACATCACTTTCATTTTTTCTATTATGTGCGATGTAAAAGTGATGGTATGTTTTTACTGCTTATGTATGAGAAGGGACATGAAAGCTGAGGAAAGTTGTTTCTTATAAACTCGTAAATGTTGAAATCGAAACCCACCTAATGCTGTAGGTACAACTTGAAGGAATCAATAAACTGGAGGTCTCGAGAAGATGATTCTGCATGACCCAGGATAAGACAGTCGACAGTCTACTTCATTCTCACATTTGAATGAGAGAACATCTAAAACAGATTCGTGAGAAATCAGATGAAGCGGTTTCTGAACTGAAGTGATATTTACATGTTGACGGACGCGTTTTGAACCTCTATGGTGACTCTCCCGTTGATGTATTCCATCCAAGAGGAGGACAGGGAAAGCAGCCTCGAAATTCGGATTATGATTCTTTTTGAAAAGAAAGAACATCATCCTGCTCAACGATGAATGATCAGCTCATAACATCATCAACTGTTGCAAGCTAAGTCATTCTATTTGTCAGGTGGTGATTAGTCGACCCATGCAGCTAACTGCAGTTTGCGGAGGTAACTCATGTCGACATGTCTAGGATGACACAGTGTTCACATGATGATGACAGTGGCTTCGAACGAATTGTTTATTTTCGAGTGATTGTGAGTGATAAGCATATGGTTTATCTGTTTGTCCATACAGGGTTGAGAATTTACTGTATTTTCAATGGTCACTGTAAATATGTGTGTTTATATATGTATATGCATATATCCAGTGTGATCACACGTTCTCATTTCGCTTTCTCCTTTGCCATAGATTGCACTGTGGTCTGTTGGATTCGCTGCTGTTTTTTCACCCATTGAACTGAAATCTGGACTCATATCCCTCGCCTGCATACTTGTGCTGGAAATTCCAACAATTGTGTTGGCTATGCGCACGCGTCGAATGAGTAAAAGGGGGCTGATAGTGTTTACCTTGATAATATGGGTTTTAGCGATTGTGGGAGTCGTCTTGAACGTTTTCCATGTGTTCTCCAAGCAAGATGTAAATTATGAATTTACATTTTTATTGCATGAATTATTTGCATAAGTTGTTTTTCCAAACATATGACATCTCCGCTTCATTCAGAAATATCCTACTGCATCCGAATCCCAGTATTGGCTACACACTTTGGAATCTCATTTGATTCCTCCCGTGAGGAAGAGCGAAGCACGGACGGCAAATGTTATAGGATGAGATGCGGCGTTTCGTGAATGAGATGAGGAAGAGATTTCATAGGGAATTGGTTTGAGCTTTAAGGCAGACAGCTATGTGTCGCACGATCTACTGTCACTTGCTAGCGCATATAAAGATCCTGGACAAGTGGAAACTGTTATGCGATACTTTCCACTGAAACTTCTGTGCATTATATGAACACTGTTCACACTGAGACTAACGTTGCTCTTATCATTTCACAGTCTCTTCCTAGTGTCTCCTAGTGCGGTGACAAGGAACAGTTAATGGAAGTATCAGTGACGAATTCCTCGAATGATGAAACTTATAATGAGAGAATATTAAGAGAAGCCTGCCGGGGAAAACCGTTATCGCTCCGATTTCCTCAGGCAGTCTACAGTCTCAAATCAAAACTATGTTCGCAAAAAGAGACAGTGGAAGACCTTGAACTATCCTGCCCAATAAACTTACAAAACGAAGTATTAGAATGTCGATCATGTCATGTATTCTCCTCTCATACACCCTGTTTTCTTCAAAAGAGTCCACTTTCTCATTTCAATCTCAGTCTGATCACTTCTGACCTGCTGGTTTATGAAAAGTCATTTTCACTAGTTAGGTAACCAATTGCATCCTCATTTTCATGCATGTCAAATATTGTTAACATTTGAAGCAGCTAGCAGTGAGTTTCTTTTCAAGAATATCCTACTAGTCATTCTTTAATTAGTTAACATTCTCGACTATTAGGCATATTGAACAGCTCACATCTTTCCGAGATAATGTCACTAATAGTTCCCATCAACGACTGCTTATCATCGCCTCAAACCTACATGAAATCTTCCGTATTCTCCAAATTTTTGGAGTGATCAGGTTTCAGCCAGCTGAGTGTAAGGCGTGAAATGATAAATAATGGAATCGTTTTATCCTGATACACTCGTCATTCATGTTGTCTCTTCGAATTCTATATTTTGATTGGAAGAGTGATGAGCAATTTGATATATTAGCAGCTAACCTCGTCTACAGTTAATTTCTTTGTCACGTATATGTATGGAATATAGCTCGTTTGGTGACAATTCTCTGGTATGACTGTCACATTCCACGGAATACATATTGGACTAACAGAGATGTGACTGTAGTCGAAGTGGCCTAGTGAATAATCACATTTCTGTTGTCAGATAAGAAATGTGAAGTGATGCAGTAGTTGTTTCTATTAGTTGAATGACATATATTCACATATTTCAGCCTCACCACATGCAGCCAGTATCGCTGACAGGTGTGATTCAACTGTCAGCATGTTTCGATAATAGTCAGTGTCCACAGATCTCAGATCAGTAGATATGTCAATGTTGTAATTTGCATAGATTAACAAAGCATATGAGTTTACCTCTTCCCTCACCGTTAATTTCTTTCTCCTCTTATTTTCCACGCAGATAATTGCCACTCTTGCATCAATTTTCTATATATTACTCATTCTCTTCGTAAGTTTGTCATTTTATCGGTGTATCAACCATGTTTATTTTTGCGAGTAAATAACATGAAGCTGATCAGTTATTCGATAGTCTCAGAATTCCACTGTGAATCACAGAATCGCTGAGTCAATTTGTGTGCATATTACATCAAACGGCCTGTGAAGACATCCCCTATATTCGAGAGTGAATTGCCAGAGTAGATGACGTTGTACACTGTTGCACTTGACGGATTTCTAAATCATTAAACATATGCTAAAATCCAGCTTTTTCACTGGAGTGTAGTAATCACGATTCGAATTTATGCGAGTCGGTAAAAACACGACAACCCACTTCTAGTTATTGTCATATATCAATTCGGGTTGTGTGTGTGTGTGTTGGAAATGGTTGGATTATTGGGCATCTTGTATTATTTGCATTGGATGCTTTTTGTCAATGATTTTAAATTCCCTCACCAGCCTTACGCACTTACATTTAGGGATTTCCAACAACTTCACTGCGCATTTGAAACTGACAAATCATAAAATGAATAATGACACACTTCACTCATCATTCTGAAATCGAATCAGCTTTGAGGTGTGAACCGAAGTTTCACTACAATATTGACCACAAACAGACATTAGTTTCGATTTATCAGCAATCAATGAGCCTGGTAGTGGTTCTGGAGGAACGTTGTCTAGTTGGTTGGAGGATGAAAGATAATACGATCTAGGCAAACTGAGGCTGTATGTAACACTGAAAGTGATACATATCACAAGATACACATCTGGAAGACTGAAATTCTTCGACAAATAATTCTTATCAAACTACCACCAACGTCTATTAGAAAACCAAGTCTAGAATCATCTGGAAGCCGACAGTGAATGTGTAGAGAATTCTTTATTGGTCCAGGTGTCTATCACATTGACTAGATTATTATAATTTATTTAATACGATAAAATATGAATTGCTGTACACTTGAGATGATCATCTCTGTCAATAATCTTTCTCTTTCTCTATTTTTTAGTTATTGTTCATTTGTGTCGATAATCATGACTTGATCGCTTGGTGGATGAATTTCATAGCCGTAGAATTTACCACAGCGTTCATCATTTGGTTTTGTACGATCAACGTGTTCGCCATTTCAGAAAGTAGATTGGCAGTTTTCTTCAATGAAACAAAAACCATTGGATAATTTGCAAAATTCTTCTTCCAGTTTATCTTTATTGGTAGACAGTTGAATAGGACGATGTTACTCTGAGGGCATCTTCAGTTTTATTTTGATTTTGTGATTTCTAGTTCCTCTTCATGACTAAATGTTAATCATAGTTTCTCTTTCTCCTATGAAGTGTGTAATTACTTGCACAAACATTCACACTGATATACGTATTCTGTAATAAGAAAATCAAACAAAATATACTTGTGAACGTCAAAGAAATCAAATGTACATTTATGCATATCACTGTTTTTCAAATTGACTCTACAATATGAACATTTCTGAGAAGGCGAAGAAGAAGAAGAAGAGTAACTGAGTGGTCAGAAAACGATTTACCCTTTCTGAATACAATAAATATCTTGTCAGTGATTAAGTTTTAATGTGAGAGTGTGGTCATCCAATTTTCAGTCCAGCATACGAAGAGCATAAGTGAGTGCCTCAATCGATTCACGTTGTCAGAGAAATATGGTCGATTCAGAGACTCACGATTTCAAATAATTTCGGAAGAGAGATACATAGTTGTGAAAGGTTTCAGGACAGCTCGAATGCGTCACCTGAATGCGTATGCTAGAAATGTTCACAAACCAGTTAGGCATGCGAACAATAACCCATTAGTTATTGTAGTTAGTCATCTCACGCTAGTTTGATTATTGGATGTATCACAAAGTGGAATAGTTCCATCGACTAAGTGACATTCAGAACATATCAATTTTAATCACACAACATCGAAACTCGATTTGTATATTCCCACTGTCTTCTACCCTGTTTGTTGTCAGGGTGGTTAATAGAATTCTCCAGATGGCTCAGATAGGTGTCGAGTCAATCGTATTGAGCTGGTTCTAGGTTACTCAGCTGAATAAAGCGTCAGGTCTCAATCTCCACCTCCACACTGTTTTATGGAATATGATTAGCAGGACTTATTCGTATCGTAATGTTTGGCTGTGTGTGACTCTACGTGATACCACAGCTGAGCATTTTTCAAAATAACTAATTTCATTAACTAATGAACTAAGATATTCATTTTGGTATGCGTCTGTCGAGTAACGAAAAGTAAACTGGATATGATCAAAGTCAGAATGAAAATCATCACATGAAAACTCCTCCTTAGGTGAGCAAATAAGAAGTGAGATGTCGCTGAAATCTACTTACTGGTTGTAGCTACTAGCTTCGAGATTCGCTACTTCTGAGAATATTCACATGTATTTTCACATAAATATTTCGATTTCATTGATTATGACTGACACAATTACACATATTGAGAGGTCTCAAATTGATTCCACTCCACATGAAATGACTTTTGTCGCAATTATCGTAATTTGTATGGATTTCACATGTGATTGTTTGTTTATATGTATCACAGGGTAATAAAAATAATAGTCTGCTGCATTCAAAAAACAGCATTTGTCGCAATATTGCGACTGATTTACTCAAAATACAGATAGAATAAAAAATCAAAACGACATTAATCAGAGGACCTTGTCCACATTTGCGAAATGAAATCAAAAATATTCCAAGTACGAATTGAGAATAAAAAATACAGTAATAATAATGATAATAGAGTATTGTCGATTCAGTTTGAACATTTTAGCATGTCATAGAGTATTGAATGTAATGTTCTGTTGATGCAGTATGGTGAGGGGAAATACAAAATTACCAGTTATAACACAGCTTAAATGATGTTCACACTTATAAAAAAATAAACAAATAAAAACACAAAATTGAGAGGATTATAAATATAAGAATCGCAATAACAACAAAGGTTGATGTTGTAAAGGTGCGGGAAATGGCTTATTTATTAGTGCAAAGAGACTTAGTTAGTTCATGCCTAACACTATTTTCATCACATGAAGTACGTGCCAAATATGGTATAGTGGAATTATTATGCTTAGACGTACGTGCACAGAGTCGTTTGAAAAGACTTCTTGTTTTCCCTGAGGAGACACAAGGTTGAAGCTGCGAATGCTGCTGTGGATGCTGACAGTCTGACGAAATTCCTTTAGCAGAGTTGTAGCATCAAATCACGTGCCTGTCAATGACCATGTCAACGATATTGCCTAATGGGATACCATTCGCCATACTGACAGTCTTCAGAATTCTACGAAGTATGACATAGTCTAGTTTAAGCATTCCAGGAAAGAATAAGAGTGAGCAGTAAAGAAGAATAGGAAAGATGCACGAGTTGACAATTTGTGAGAGGAGAGGTTGAGTTATGCCTGAGTGCCTTAACTTCTTAATGTAAAGTGTCAGACAAAATAATCTTTTAGAAAACGCCAATACATGGGAAGACCGGGATTGGTCAGAAGAAAAATTATTCCAAGATACTTTACTTCAAACTTGATTTCTATATCAATATCATCAATTGCGTAACCGTCATAGTAACTAACAGCTTCATTTAGCCTTCTTTTACATCGGAAACTGAAATTATCAGTATGACATTTGGAAGGATTTAGTTTGAGACCGACCATTTTTTAACTCCTAATAGGAAGCTGTTCACCTTACTACAGTCTAGCTGGGAGTTATCAGTCATGGAAATAGTTAGATCATCACCATACTTAACAAAGTTCACTCCGTCATCAGAGTGAGAAAAGTCATGCAAGAAGAAAGATAACACTAAGATAACACCACCAGAAGTGTACGACTTTCCCTGACATACAGCGTACTGCTTTCTTCCTGAGAAATAAGAATGCAGCCATTTGACAATCCAACAGTCAGTTTGAGTTTCAGCAACCTTCTGTAACAAAATGTACCTAGGTACTAACTAATTCGAAAGTAGATGTGTAATCTAGGAAAGTGCAGCGAACAAATTTGGTCGCCTTGTCTAAACTTGAGACAATGTTATGATGCAAGACTGCAGCTGCATCTAGAGTACTTCTGTTGTGTTCACAGGCGAATTGTTTGTGATCGTTAAAGACCTTAGGTGAAGGTTGAAAATTGAGTAGGAGTAACTTTTCCGTAGATTTTAGAAAAGGAGAGGTATTAGCAATCGGTCTGAACTTAAAACATGTTCCAGTAGATGACTTGGGTATGGGTACAATTTTAATGTCCATCCAAAAGGCTGGCACAAAATTTCTGGATAAAGATTCGTTAAATATGTCCATGAGAGGATAACGCAGGATACATGCACACATTCTAAGAATAGCAGTAGGCAAACCATCTGCACCTAAGCTACAAAAGGGTTCAGCGACTGGAGACATTTTAGAACGAGATTTGCATTGAAAACCAGGGAAGCAGGTTTCATTGACACTGGAAACACTGGGAGATTGTATGAAAGACTTGTTTAGTGTACACACATCAAAGGAATAAGGAATACTATTCATCTGCTTACCGCCAGTAATTTCTTTGATAAGTTTCCATATATTCGGGTCATTTTACAGAATATAAACTTCTCGTTATAAAATGAATTCAATCGGTGCATTTCACACTTGATTAGGATGTTAATTTTTCTCACACCAATGTTATCCTTCATTGGATAAAACTTTTCCTTTTGCCTGAGAAGCTTTTTATGTGGAGGAGAGGAGAAACAGTCAAATCTGATGAAGAACGTTTCTCTGTGGCAACAGCTGACAACATTTAGGATAACATGTGATATTGGAGATGTTGTCATCGATAGAGTCTTCATGAAACAAGTGCCACCTTGTGTCTTTGAGTATGCTCTTAAGATTCTGAAAATTCTCCTTATAGTAGCACGCATGCACATTTTTCTTTGAAAGTTGTGAAAAAGTTCTCTTGTGTAACTTTCAAAAATGTTTGGTAAAACCCGTGAGTAACACAGACTAATAGTAAGGACCATTAGTTATCTGAGAGTTCTGCCAGCAGGGATGTATTAATCAGTCTGACTGAAAAGGCTTTTAATCTATAGACGATGCATATTTCGAATGAAATAAGTACTTTGGATGAAAATGATGGACTTGACTTGTGGTTCATTTGGAAGTCTTTCGATACATTTATGTTGTCCGTGACTGTGGATTTAATTTTGAAGCATTCATTGACATTCCAGAATACATCCTCCCAGTTTAGTTCAGTAAGTATCTCATTTATCTGGCTTTATTAAATGGCTTGTTTAGTATGGTGACAACAACCGTAGTTATTCTAGAATTTCTCAAACGTCTAAATGCCTTAGGTCCTCTGACAATAATTATTTCATTTCAAACAGATGATGGCGGTAAATGCATTACCTGCATTATCAAATAATCCCAACAGAAATATGAAGGTATCTTTGTATGAAATTCAACTACGCTACAGCTTTGTCTTCGTCTGAGTACATAGCGATGGAAATGGAGAGGAAATGCTTGAATCTACTCAGAGATTTCTCTTCGGTGATTCGACTCTCAAAGGCTGGAGAATTTCTTTCTTTAACATCGGCTGGAATAGTTAAAATCATTGTCTCATTCAAGTGAGAAATATTGAGAGAATTAAGAGGTTAACATTTCTGGACTAGAAATTCAAGTCCATAGTTCAACTCTCACCACACTGGCGAAATTCAGAACCCTGTCGAAAATCATTACGTAATTTAATCTCCTGTCGTCACTGTAATTGATTGATTGATTCTGACTAGCAGTCAAATTCATGTACCATTCACTTCTCTGTATCACAGTACTTCATTTTTGGTCATCATCTATCCAACTGAACACTCGCAGGTTGGAAATTAGTCGCCAATAGGCGCACATAATCTCATTTCGCACAGTGGAGATAGATGCATCAATGGGATAAATGGAGACAGCTCTATGCAAATTGCAACAACTGACCTATGGCTAATCAGAAAGAAATGAGCGATGGTCAGCACACTGCTGTGTAGTAAGAAAGAGATAAATTCGGTGGATGATTTAGACTGAGAGATTATGTTACCTCGAAGACGTTACAAGCTGAGAGGCTGGTATTTCCTACCTTATTTGTCATTCATCACCTTTCTGCTTGCGTTCAACTTCATACTACTTGCTACTATAAAGTAACATATGTTTATAATTCACCTAACATTTTATCACTAATTTTTACCAGGATTTCTGTTGGAATTCATCCAACTTATTATGTATGAATATTCAACATCATGCTGGGTAACAGTCTTCTCATGGTTAAGCTGTACTAACTGTACGATTCACTCTCTAGTGAAGATTATGTTTTACATTCGCGTGCAGATCAATGTAGGTACAATCGCGTTATGCTTCAGCACTACTCATTTGCAGTGATTGGGCATAAGACAATGTACAACCTACTTATCTCACACACCATGGTCTCAAGATTCTACTCATTATATTTGAGTGTAATATAGTAGCGTAGTTTACACAAATCCTGTCCAGTGGATTACGATTAAACCTAACTCAGACGACTGGACGAGATAATAGGCAGTTGAGTCAGAAGTTCTCACTCAGGATTTCATGAAAGAAATGTACATCACTGAAATATGATTTAATGTGGCAAAGTGAAGCAGTCTTGATGGCTTGTAAGCAAATGTATGGTGAGAGATTTGAAGACGGTGGGAGAACACAAGCTTAGCAGTCTTTCTCTACGGCAAGTTTATACTCTGCCAGGTATTCAAAAGGTTAGATAAGTGGTAATGAATGATACAAGTAATGAGGAAGAGAAAATCGATGAGGAAGCCATTCGTGAGTGATGATTGTATTTATTTGTCGTATATCTTCAAGTAAGTGATTACTTCTCATTAGCCATTCTTACTTATTCTACAAAGACGTGTATGAACGATGCATCTGGCAATCAGTGGAATGTTCATTATTTGTTTAAAAACTTTGAGTGACGAATATCAGTTACTTACAAAACGAGTGATTCAGTGAAGAGACTGTCTTCAACGAATTTACTACCAAGCTGTTCACCCATATATCCATGTGTATGCGAACATATAATTCTTAGTGGGAATGTGAATTCCGTCAAAGTATTTGTGATTGTATTCGTGGTTAACCATAAAGCTATAAAATAGGCTCTGCACTGAATGGAATGATTCATGGAATATGAAAGAAAAGGCATTCAGTAAAGAGTTACTTCTCTCTTTTTAGCGGTATCACACTCTAGCTGTTCAATCGAATACATTCAATGAATTATCTAAGTAAAAAAATAAATATATCTCGTGAGATGAATGTCTTTAGAGTTGTGAGTTATTTATAAATAACAGATTACCTTATGTAGAAACAAGTTCTATAATACCAAGACTTTATGGTCTACCAAAGTTACACAATGTTGGTCTCCCAATTCGTCCAATTCTGTATATGTCAGGTTCCCCTTATCACTCTATTGGAAAATGGCTGGCAGATATTCCGGAACCTGTAAGGAAACAATTATGTACGCACTCGCTTAGTGACACCTTCCAGTTCATCGACTGCATACAAGACCTGAATGTATCTAACAAAATTATGCTGTCCTTCGACATTGAGTCATT
The DNA here is from genome assembly GCA_944472155.2 of Trichobilharzia szidati. Taxonomy (NCBI): domain Eukaryota; kingdom Metazoa; phylum Platyhelminthes; class Trematoda; order Strigeidida; family Schistosomatidae; genus Trichobilharzia; species Trichobilharzia szidati. The sequence continues at coordinate 2,810,318 of OX235276.1, forward strand.
TTTACCCATGTCTCATTCACGGAAACGGTCTGCTTTATATGCAAATATATAGATGAGAACCATCTCAGTATTGTAGTACCAACAATATATTTGAAGGAACTACTACTGAGGTGCCTCAACCACAGGAGGAACGGACGATGATGTCAAATCGAGAATCGGGAAGGCGAGAAACACATTCTTCAACCTGAAACCAATCTGGAAATTTTCGTCACTCACCATCAACAACCAAAATTCGGATTTTCAATACAAACGTGAAGTCAGTTTTGCTTTACGGATCAGAAACTTGGCGGGTCACCAAGAATATTTTCAACAGGTTGCAGACCTTTATCAACAACTGTCTTCGCTCCATAGTGAAGATTAGATGGCCGGAAAGAATCACAAACAAGAAGCTATGGGAACAAACGAAACGGGAACCAATCGCCCAACAAATATGCAGGAGGAAGTGGAGATGGATTGGACACTCGCTGAGGAGGCCGTTGAGTGACATCGCGCGTCAGGCCCTCGAGTGGAACCCGAAAGGGAAGCGACGAGTGGGACGTCCAAGGGTGACATGGAGGAGATCGTGTGAGGAGGAGAAGAAACAGTATGGAATAACATGGACGCAAGTGAAAAGTACAGCAAAAGACAGAAGCAAGTGGAGACGTGCAGTTGAAGCCCTATGTTCCACTAGGAACCCAAAGGAACAATAATACTACTGAGGTGCACTCTGAACGTCCAGTTCACTGTCAACGACACCATCTATAGACAAAATATGGTATTGCAATGGGATCTCCTTTGGGTCCATTACTATCAGATTTCATCGTGGCAAGCCTCGAGAAAGGTTCACTTAAGCCGAGCATTGACAATTTACGACTGTATAAAAGATACGTAGACGACATATTCATTATTTGTGACAAAACAATGACCCCAGTATACTGCTGAAGACATTCAACTGTTGCCCTCCAGCAATAAAATTCACTCTTGAAATGGGGAACGAATCAAAATCTCTGCTTCTTGATATGGAACTAACAAGAAGAACTGATGGGAGCCTAAGGAGATCGATCCATAGAAAAGCTACTTGGAATGGTCAACTAACAAGCTTCTATAGCTGGGTACCCATTCAACAAAAGTGGAATTTAATTATATCACTTGCCAACCTCATCCAACGCATCTGTACTCCCCATGTTCTAGTAAGAGAATTAGATATTTTGAGAGAAATCTTCATCCAAATTGGATACACAATAAGATTCATTGATAAAAATATCAAACCAAGAATTTGGAGGAATGAAACCTCACTTGCGCCTAAAATGAAACCCTACATGAACTTGTATTTCAAGGGAGATTTAACAGGCGATATTCTCATCTCTGAGGAGAACACTTTGCTGCGACGCTAAGAATAGTGTTCTGCAGTCGTGCACTGATCTGCAGAAGCCTCAAGTGGAAGATCACGCATCTGACCAATTCTATGTGCATATATCAGTTCACCTGCTGCTGTGGAACCAGCCAGGTACATCTGTCGTTCGACGTGCACCGTGTCCAAGAGGATTCAAGAAAGCTATCCAGCCAGCATGGTTGCAAAAAGCAATTACGGTGCAATAATTAGTGTGATATTTGAACACCTGGTTAACACTGATCATTCCATCTCAACAAACGCCTCCTGCTTCAAAGTAATCTACAGAGTCAAGAATAACTTACCAAAGGCAATACGGTTTTGTCTTTGTATCGGAGCTGTGCATACAAAAGAGAATTACTCAACAACTTCTACTGTCATGGTAACATCTTCGGTGATTTTTGATGACTTAATTTTTTTTGCTTGCCTGTTTCTTCAATTGCTTGAAATTCCTGTATTCATTTAGAACTCTTACTTAATTTCGCATTCTCTACTTTGTTGCTGTGTGTATTCTGAGTAAAATTCAGTCATCAAACTATTCATATTATCACATGACTTTTTTTAACAATAGCTTGTGACGACTCATCACCTTTGTTACCACCCTAATTCCATTAACACCCAATTTTCTTTTCCGATTTTGTATTATATAACTCCAATTATCAATCTTCACCTGTTCAGTTAAAATAACCATAACCAATAGCATTTTTGTTTGACAAATTTAATGTACGCATACATACAAAATAAGCTATATATACTTGCGACTGTACAGCTAAGAAAATGAATTCGCCTCTGCAAAGAGACTCTTCGCTGAACTACGTGTTTTGTTCTCATCAATGTCTGGATGAAGATTATCCGTGAATTATAATCTAGAAAGCACTAATCGATTAGTAACTAAATGAAATGAATTGTAGATTCAAGGAGAGAAGTTATTTGGGAGCAGAATGTGTGGCCAGTTTTAATGGTTTAGGCTTCATGGATTTTGTGATGAAGCAGCGTTCTGAGTAGACATTTTCGAGGAGGATTTCTAGTTTCGAAATCTGCTAGCAATGAGCTAATTGGTGAGTCCACAGCTATACCATCCTTCTATCGATAAATTTCATTATCGAAAGCGAACTAGACGTGTAGAGTTCATCTGAATAGGAGTTCCTTCCTTCAAGAAATGTCTAATTATCGGAAGGCGTGTAGAATCAATAAGATGACTAGGTAATTATGACCATATGCAACAAAGTGAGAATTACGATAAGAAGACATTGGAAGAAGGATCTATTGAATCAGATCAATGAAGGTGACAGGGGAGATGATAGCGGAAATTGTTGGGAGTGATTGTAATGATAAAAGTCGACATAACAGACGATGGATATTCAAAATGAATAAAGAAAAAGAATAACGATTATGGAGGAAGTAGGAATGAGAATGAGAATAGGTTAGCATAGAAGGATTAGAAGTATGAAAGAAGGAGTGTACTCCTGAAGATAGTTATAGGGTGATTGTAGATTATTTTCTAAGAGATCCGGAGCAACAATTGTAATCTGTCAATCAAACCAAACGCTTCAATCTGAAGGGAAATCAGACTAGTGGATATTTATTGAAGACATGAGTGGTCTTCATCAAGTGAGATGACTAGACTGACTTTCACACTGTTCCATGAGTTTCGGTTAGCAGGTGACATGACTCATCTGTTAACAGAGAGAGACACAGTAGACATTGCTGCATGATGTTGGTTGATTCAAAAGGTGGTTAGTGAATATGGTGCCAGTGGATTCATCAGATCATTGGAACTTTTCGAATGTTGAAGATTTAAGAAAGTGCCGTTATGTGAGACTGAATTCCATCCAGCTTTCTTCTGTTCATCTGTGTCTAAGCATCGGCTTATTTAGTGCTCAATTTCCAATAACCTTCGGATCGTAGACTTACTAATAATTAACTGCTATCACTGTAATTCGAAGAAATGTTTCCTTTATGCGTAGGACAGTCAGTAATGCTCGCTAGTCAAATGGAAGTAATCTAAGCAATACACGGCCATTCCACCTGTTTGGGTAGAATTCGTCAGTGGTGTACCTGCCTGGATTAAGTCCTGAGTGGTGAAGCAGTTCACATCATCAGAATTCTGGTTCAGTGTAACTCATATTTTAATTTGAATTGTTTTCTGAGGATATACGACCTTCTTCAAGAGTGAGCCAATGAAATACCGTCTTCTGTTAAATCAAGTATTACTCAGATTTACTCCTACAGTTTTTCTTTGAATCAATCAGTAATGTCTTCTGATCGTACTGCTTAGAGTCTCGCCTTTCTCGCCTTTCGAAACTCTTATCAAACTGTGTGTTCCTGTTGTCTTCAGAAAATTTAACAGAACTCATCATTGTGGTAGACGGCGAGCGTTAAAACGTACAAAAATTAGTCAAATGACTGTTCCTGAAATAAGAAGCCTAAAGCCACAGATCTTCGCCTAGAAAAATTGACTGACTATCTTCACTCTTTAATATCTGACGTTTACTGCTCGTATAGACAAAGCCTCAGAATTGTTTTCCATAAATGATGATTAGGACATATATGAAGCCCAAAGAAGAGACCGTTTTCCGAAATCTGACCATCTGATTATTTGTGCTTCACTGAAAGTTCATGGCAAACTAAGCAAGAGGACTTTTGTTCACTTCACAGAGAAAGCTGAAGAACGAAATTACTCACGCAACAGTATTCATTCATTTCAAAACATGTTTCCAGATGTAGACTGGGACTAGTTCGTCAATGAAATGTTGAATGTTACTGTCGTTAATATCACCTGCTATCCCGATTACCACTCCGACATTTGCTGTCCTGCTGAAACAGCTTTCCTTGACACTTGTAAAAATTATATTTGTAAAATCTCAGCGAGACTGGAATGAGTAATTCCAACGTTTCGTTCGGCAATCTGGTTCGAACTTCTTCAGGGAAATTAATCGAAATTAACATAACAGTGGTTTATATATAAAAGGAACATCTCTTGTTTTTAAAAACTCTTTCCAATAATGAGTCATGAAACAGGTATCAACATGCATAATAAACATTAATGTATGAGCTGTGATCAAACATCTGTTATGTTAATTTCGATTAATTTCCCTAAAGAAGTTCGAACCAGATTGCCGAACGAAACGTTGGAATTACTCATTTCAATCTCGTTGAGATTTCACAAAAATAATTCTTTACAAATGTCTACTTCTCATTCGGCGCCCAAATATTTTAGAAGTATTCTTTCATATCTCGATTACAGTTCATATGAGCTTTACTAGAGGTTTGATGGGATCTCTTCTCCGCAACTAAATGAAGGTATCACAAGCAAAAGAGGACTAACATAAATCGTCTGATAATGCTGGTTTCAGAAGATTAAATTCCTCAAATCAGTCTGAAATACAAAGACTTAATGAGTTATATAATGAGACATATTTGCTCCACATAACCTACTTATTATCTAAAACGAACACCATTTTATTGATGCTCTTCCCCAAGTACGTGACTTAAATCGATCTTTTGAAGGCAACAAGATAACAGAATTCCATCCGTCACCTCTAGTCACGTAAGTTGCATTATTTTCAAGGCTTTCTTGTGACGGATATCATAACCTGTTTCAAATTCTTGAATTTATCACATACTCCAGGTTCTGATGGTACACAAAGCATTACTGGTCAAAAGTGTGCAGGTAATTTTGTGTTATTTCCCTAGCGGAATATCCAGTCCATCATTTCACTGGGATACAATAGCTGTTGCTTAGGAAGGACGGTAACTTTAGAAAAATCATCCTTTCGATTAGGTGCACAGTCTGGGCTGATCTCAACCAAGTCTTCATTGTTGGAAACTTTGAAACAACTTCTCTTTCTGGTTCTTGAATGCTCACTAGAATCTTTCAGTGACCCCAATCAGCTTGTTTATGAATGAAGTAGAAGTACCTCAGATGCCGTCATTGTACTGGACCACAGTATTGCTTTCAGTCTACATGGAGATGTTAAATTCGCTCAGCTTGTATTTCTAGACTATACCACTGCTACTGATTTCATTCCTAGGACACTTTTGCTGAGCAAGCTGACTTCAGCATGCATTGAGCATTGGGACACAAGAAATTTGTCCTCCCATCTTCCAGACAGGAAACAACAATTTCTTTTAACGGGAAGTGCTCCACTGATACTTTTGTACTGAAGCTACTGTGCGTTTGATGGGACTGTACTTTCTCCACTTCCCTTTTCTTTCACTTGGCATGACTTACTGTTTTCGTTTAAAGCCAATTTCATTCAATATGGTATTGATTTGACAATTAGTGTTATAGTCGTTTCTGCACCAGATTGTTCTGGTGTGAATAGCTTCTTATGTGAAGTTGGTGAAATGTCTTATTCGAATGGTCCAAAATTGAACCTCTAGAAATATCAGACTGTTAATTTTAACTTCAGGCGTGAATGAGGCTTGCATGGACTGATTCACTGGCATGATTCTTGTGCTATAGATGACTCAGCGGCAGAAAATAAGGAGGATTTTATTCTCTACCTCAACTTCTCTTCCAATTTTTGCTGATATCCAACAGAATTCCAGTTTACTTAGTACATAAGGAAGTTCAGACAGTTTGTAGTAACTCGGCCGGCATGACTAAGGACTTTGAGGACTGCCTGTGACCCAAATCACTGATATTTTGTCTGAGAGACATTTTAATTCTCGCAAGCAGCTGGCTGCAGTCATCTTGTCTGATACTGAACATCCTCCTTGTTCTCAATTTCATGCTGGTATTAGGAGGAATTTCATAAGAATATGTTGGTGTGGCTAAGTATAAAAATTCAGCCATAATATAGTTAGTGGTAACCTCGCTTGGTTTACTTGTCCGCTAGTTTTCTAGCTGATTCTAAGTCCAGGTAAAGAAGGAGGTTTGGGTGTGGGGCTAGTGACTCTTCCTCAAAAAAAGATTCAAAATGATACAGAAACTTCAACGCACACGAAATATATCAAAAATTCAGTGTACAAGGCTTGGAAGGCTGTCTAGTTAGCCAGAGAGATGAGTAAATATGGAAAAGAAGTACTGGGACTCTATGAGGGCAGTTGGAATGGATGTGAACTGTCAAAACTGTCAACTGGTGAGTGAGTAATCTACTCCGGTCTGATCACCCAGACCAGACAACAACCATGAACACACTGAGGCAGTGAGTGGCTATCATGATGTCACCAGTGGCAGCCAGAGCGATAATGCAGCGGCAACCAATCTCCTCCTCCAGGATCATGACAGCAAGATTCAACTCAACAGGAAGGAAATAAGGAAGGAAGGAGGGTTACAATTACCCAATGCTGTGCTTGGTGCCACAAACAACGCGGCAGAAGAGAATAAAGTAGATTCGCATAGAAAACTACAGACAGTCTTGGATAACATCCAGAATGGCAACATCAAAATGCTCATGGGCAATAAGAATACCAGCTGAGCTGATAGCAAGCATATAATACACGAAGAGAACCCAGCATGTGTCGAGAGACTGTTGATAAATGAACGGAGAATTATTCGCAGACTTCTGCGCTTTCAATGATCTAGAGATTGGAGGCAGCTTGTACAAGCACATCGATATACACACAGAGAGCAACATGGATTTCGCCTGACGGACATACCACAAAGCAGATAGATTTCATCTCAATGCCGCTCAATGAAGTGGAGTCGCAGTCAGCCTGCTGGATACAAAGTCGAGAAGGGGAGTAGATGTGGGCCAACTCAGATCACCATCTAGTTCAAGGAACTTTCAAGGTGTAGCCGACTGCCCTGAATACAACTGGAGAAAGGCCACTGTTATCTGAGCTCAGCATTCAGAATCTGAAGGACGAAACAGCAAATGATGCCTTCATTGCAGTTCAGATGAGAGCAAGGTCGTGCACACCACCTGTTATCACTGAGGAAACCTGCGTTGAAGAACATTGGAACTCTCTGCATGTTGATTATGTCCACTGAAACGTGTAAAACTGTTCTTGGAAGACAGGAGAGACAAGACAAGGAATAACTGTCAACGGACACCTGGAAGCTACTAGAAGGGAGATGAGGACGGTGAAAGAGAATGGTGAATACCCAATGGAAAGATGGACAACAGAAGGAGAGGTTAATTTCAATGTATGCTGAACTGAATAAAGAGAGGACTGAAGAAGAGTGCTGGGAAAGACAGGCAGGCAAGCAGGCAGGTCACAGGTGAAAAGATTTCAGAATATTATATCAGAAAGCCAGGTCCATCTGTATCCAGGAAGAGACTAACCTGATCAACAACAGTGTGAACAGAACTGCCTGACACGTGTGAGGTGTTTGACAACGGAAAACTCAGCAAGGTGTTCGAAGTGAATACAGGAGCAAGACAAGGCTGGCTGCTTATCATCACCGGTGATGTGAGTGGGGAGCGAGAAGACAGGAACGCGTTGGACTGAACTGTGAGAAAACACTGAGAGATCTGGATTCGGCGGGTGATTTATGTTGAATGTCACAAACATTCGGACTTCCAGGAGAAAACGAAAAACTGGCAGGACTGCAGGTGAACATAGAAAAGACGGAGGTGATGAAGGTAACCAGCAATCAAGAGCAGCAACAAATCCAGCACGAATACAATCAACGGGAGGGTCTTTTCTAGGAACCACGGTTTCAAACACAGGAGAAGAAGTCGAAGACAGCCAGTCAGCCAGAATAGGAAAGGCGAGATATGCCTTCATCAACCTGAAACCAGTTTGGAAATCTTCTGCTTCACACGGTCAGTCAGCATAAACAACAAGATTCGGATTTTCAACACCAATGTGAAGTCAGTCAGTCAGTCAGTTCTTCTATATGCGTCGGGAACTTGAAATGTGTGTCACGAAAAGAATTTCCAGCAGGAACCAGACATGCATCAAAATCTGATTTCTCTGGCTCCACATTGAAGATCAAAAAGCAGGCCAGAAGGAATTGCCAACAAGAAACTCTGTCTGGAACAAACCAATCGATAGCCTATCGCTCTGTAAATACGTAGGAGAAAATAGAGATGGATCAAGCCTGCGTTGAAGAGACGGTTGAATGAAATTATGTGAAATGCAGGCCATCACTCGAGTAGAATCATAGTGAAAAGCGACGAGTGGGTCGTCAGTACGAGGGTGACATCGAGGAGATCGTGTGGCGGAAACCTATGAGAGATTACGGTGAACCTGGATCCAGCTGAAGAGGACGGCAGAAAATAGAAGAAAGTGAAGATGTGTTATTGAATCTCTATGTTCCACTCGGAACTCAGAAGAAGTAATAATTAAAATGTTTATCAGTGATATTGTGTGCACAGACAAATGTCAGAAAGGAGCTTATTAGCAGCCTACTTTCCAATCTGTAAATAAAACGGCAACTCATCACCAGCATTATCATTACACATAAATTACTTTTCAAATAACTTCGGTCTTGTCAGTTTGATTTCTTATTCCTTTGTAAAAAGAGGTGAATCGTTACTCTGTGTACAATGCTGAGAATTCCATTCTGTCTGATGATCACTAGCGACTGGCCCTTTTCAGGCAGTTTCCTAGTGATCTGGTGGGAAACCGTGACCAGTAGGGTACAGCAGGTCGAAGATGAGGACAATAACTCATCATCGAAGGAGACATTGCGATGTGGTCACGCTATGTTGTGAATTGGCAAAAGTTACAATTCATGGTCTGGCCATTGGATTGGCGGGTCCCAGTGACTTAGTGGTCTAAGAGCTCACTCACCTTGTAACTAGGAGGTCCTGGGTTCGTGCACTTGTTGTGTGGATGGGTGCTTACTGATAAGAGTCCCAAACTCGTCTGACGAAACAGCTGGCTGCCCAGTACTCTCACTGGGTTTTCCAAGGTTTTCTAACCGATGTCAGCTCATGGTGAAATACTCCAACCAATGAAAAATTGTTGTTTTGAATAAAGTGATCATTATTACCAGCATGTCACTTGCAGTGTAAAACAGATTACATGATCTGATTTCATTATTTTGAAAATAAAACATGTAGTTCATGCAAAGAGTCTCTTCTCGGAGGCGAATTCCTTCACTTGGCTCAAAAATCGCAATTATTTATCGTTATTTGTGCGTGTGTGCAAGCGTATACATTAGGCTTGTCCGATAAGTATAAAACTAAGTCGGTGTAATTGTTGTCAAGACATTCCAAAAATTTGATGAGTAATCAAAATTGAACTATGGATGGTGGTGTGACGCCGAAGATCAGTGAGAGAGTGCTGGTGATGTGTTGTCAAAATACATAGTTATCAACGTTAATCAACGCATAAAAGAAGTTGAATAAGGATAATACATCAACGTAATGAGATGAATAGTTTACTGAGTGAGTAGTGATTAGGATGCAAACAGAAACAAAGGAAAATATGAAATTATGTAAGTGTTCTTTCTATGAATCACAAATGTTATAAGGAGTTAGAGAAGGGAACCAACAAGCACACAAACATGAAATCAGTAGAAGTCGACACGTTTGTTAACATGATAGTAGAAGTGGTTGGATTATCTGGTTTTGTATACACATCTCTGGCTTCTCCAACTGATTGAATGGCTAAAGCTTCAGTAATACAAAAGAGACGAAAGCGTATTTCGTTTGGTAGGTTGTTCTTCACTTTGTAGATTACTTTGAAGCAGGAGGGATTCGTTGAGATGAAATGACGATTGTTGACGACATGCTCGATGATCGCACACCTTATACAGCCACTATTACCTTCTTAAGTCTGAAATGCACCGATTGAATTCAATTTGAAACGAGAAGTTTATATTCTCTAAAAATGCCTCTAATATATGGAAACGTTTCAAAGATATTACTGGTGGTAGGCAGGTGAAAAGTATTGCGTATTCCTTTGATGTGTGTACACTAAACAAGTCTTTCATACATTCTCCCACAAATGCCACACCTTCTAGTGTTACAAGTGTTAATGAAACCTGCTTCCCTGGTTTCAATACAAATGACGTCCTAAAATGTCTCAAGTCACTGAACCCTTTTGTAGCTTAGATGCAGATGGTTTGCCTAGTGCTATTCTTAGAATGTGTGCATGTATCCTGCGTTATCCTCTCATGGACATATTTAACGAATCTTTATCCAGAAATTTTGTGCCAGCCTTTTGGATGGACATTAAAATTGTACCCATACCCAAGTCATCTACTGGAACATGTTTTAAGTTCAGACCGATTGCTAATACCTCTCCTTTTCTAAAATCTATGGAAAAGTTACTCCTACTCAATCTTCAACCTTCACCTAAAGCCTTTAACGATCACAAACAATTCGCCTGTGAACACAGTAGAAGTACTCTAGATGCAGCTGCAGTCTTGCATCATAACATTGTCTCCAGTTTAGACAAGGCGACCAAATTTGTTCGCTGCACTTTCCTAGATTACACATCTGCTTTCGACTTAGTTAGTATCTAGGGACATTTTGTTACAGAAGCTTGCTGAAACTCAAACTGACTGTTGGATTGTCAAATGGCTGCATTCTTATTTCTCAGGAAGAAAGCAGTACACTGTATGTCAGGGAAAGTCGTACACTTCATGGCTTACTGACGTAGGTGTCCCTCAAGGCGTTGTCCTTTCTCATTTTCTGTTTTCTTTCTTCTTCCATGACTTGCCTCACTCTGATGACGGAGTGAACTTTGTTAAGTATGCCGACGATCTAACTATTTCCATGTCTCTTTTCTCATAGCTAGACTATACTAAGCTGAACTACATTCTATCAGGAGTTATAAATATGGTCTTTGTCTAATGGTCAGTCTTAAAGTAAATTCTTCCAAATGTCAGACTGTCAATTACAGTTTCCGATGTAAAAGAAGGTTAAATGAAGCTGTTAATTTCTAAGACCGTTCCAAAATTAATGATATTTTTACACAAATCAAGTCTGAAGTAATGTATCTAGGAATAATTCCTTCTTCTGACCAATCCTGGTCTTCCCATGTCTTAGCGACTTCAAAAGAATATTTCGTCTGACTTTTCATATTTTGAAGTTGAGGCACTCAGGCACAACCCAACCTCTCCTCTTACAGTTTGTCAACTCGTGCATCTTATCTATTCTTCTTTTCTGTACACCATAATTCGTAGAACACTGAAGACTGTCAGAATGGCGAATGGTATCCCGTAAGGCAATATCGTTGAAATTGTCATTGACAGGCACTTTATGTCATGCGACAAATCTGCTGAAGGAAGTTTGTCAGACTGTGAGCATTCACATCAGCCACAGCTCCAACCTTGTGTCTCCTCAGGTAAAACAAGAAGTCTTTTCAGAAGAATTTGTGCATGTACATCTAAGTATAAAAATTCCACTATACCATATTTGGCACGTACTTCATGTGATGAAAATAGTGTTAGGCATGAACTAACTAACCTTCTTTACACAATTAAATAAACCATTTCCTCAACCTTAACAACATCAACCTTTGTTGTTATTGCGCTTCTTATATTTATAATCCTCTCAATTTTGTGTTTTTATTTGTTTATTTTTTTATAAGTGTGAACATCATTTAAGCTGTGTTATAACTGATAATTTTGTATTTCCCCTCACCATACTGCATCAACAGAACATTAGATTCAATACTCTATAACATGCTAAAATGTCCAAACTGAATCGACAATACTGTATTATCATTATTATTACTGTATTTATTATTCTCAATTCGTACTTAGAATATTTTTGATTTCATTTCGCAAATGTGGACAAGGTCCTCTGGTTAATGTTGTTTTAATTTTTTATTCTATCTGTATTTTGAGTAAATCAGTCGCAATATTGCGACAAATGCTGTTTTTTGAATGCAGCAGACTATTATTTTTATTACCCTGTGATACATATAAACAAACAATCACATGTGAAATCCATACAAATTACGATAATTGCGACAAAAGTCATTTCATGTGGAGTGGAATCAATTTGAGATCTCTCAATATGTGTAATTGTGTCGGTAATAATCAATGAAATCGAAATATTTATGTGAAAATACATGTGAATATTCTCAGAAGCAGCGAATCTCGAAGCTAGTAGCTACAACCAGTAAGTAGATTTCAGCTACATCTCACTTCTTAGTTGCTCACTTAAGGAGGAGTACTCATGTGATGATTTTCATTCTGACTTTGATCATATCCAGTTTACTTTTCGTTACTCGATAGACGCATACCAAAATGAATATTTTACTTCAGTAGTTAATGAAATTAGTTATTTTGAAAAATGCTCAGCTGTGGTATCACGTAGAGTCACACACAGCCAAACATTACGATGCGAATAAGTGCTGCTAATCATATTCCATAAAACAGTGTGGAGGTGGAGATTGAAACCTGACGCTTTATTCAGCTGATCAACCTAGAACCAGCTCAATACGATTGACTCGACACCTATCTGAGACATCTGGAGAATTCTATTAACCACCCTGACAACAAACAGGGTAGAAGACAATGGGAATATACAAATCGAGTTTCGATGTTGTGTGATTAAAATTGATATGTTCTGAATGTCACTTAGTCGATGGAACTATTCCACTTTGTGATACATCCAATAATCAAACTAGCGTGAGATGACTAACTACAATAACTAATGGGTTATTGTTCGCATGCCTAACTGGTTTGTGAACATTTCTAGCATACGCATTCAGGTGACGCATTCGAGCTGTCCTGAAACCTTTCACAACTATGTATCTCTCTTCCGAAATTATTTGAAATCGTGAGTCTCTGAATCGACCATATTTCTCTGACAACGTGAATCGATTGAGGCACTCACTTATGCTCTTCGTATGCTGGACTGAAAATTGGATGACCACACTCTCACATTAAAACCTAATCACTGACAAGATATTTATTGTATTCAGAAAGGGTAAATCGTTTTCTGACCACTCAGTTACTCTTCTTCTTCTTCGCCTTCTCAGAAATGTTCATATTGTAGAGTCAATTTGAAAAACAGTGATATGTATAAAAGTACATTTGATTTCTTTGACGTTCACAGGTATATTTTGTTTGATTTTCTTATTACAGAATACGTATATCAGTGTGAATGTTTGTGCAAGTAATCACACACTTCATAGGAGAAAGAGAAACTATGATTAACATTTAGTCATGAAGAGGAACTAGAAATCACAAAATCAAAATAAAACTGAAGATGCCCTCAGAGTAACATCGTCCTATTCAACTCTCTACCAATAAAGATAAAATGGAAGAAGAATTTTGCAAATTATCCAATGGTTTTTGTTTCATTGAAGAAAACTGCCAATCTACTTTCTGAAATGGCGAACACGTTGATCGTACAAAACCAAATGATGAACGCTGTGGTAAATTCTACGGCTATGAAATTCATCCACCAAGCGATCAAGTCATGATTATCGACACAAATGAACAATAACTAAAAAATAGAGAAAGAGAAAGATTATTAACAGGGATGATCATCTCAAGTGTACAGAAATTCATATTTTATCGTATTAAATAAATTATAATAATCTAGCCAATGTGATAGACACCTGGACCAATAAAGAATTCTCTACACATTCACTGTCGCCTTCCAGATCAAACGTGAGCAGATGATTCTAGACTTGGTTTTCTAATAGACGTTGGCGGTAGTTTGATAAGAATTATTTCTCGAATAATTTTAGTCGTCCAGATGTGTATCTTGTGATATGTATCACTTTCAGTGTTACATACAGCCTCAGTTTGCCTAGATCGTATTATCTTTCATCCTCCAACCAACTAGACAACGTTCCTCCAGAACCACTACCAGGCTCATGGATTGCTGATAAATCGAAACTAATGTCTGTTTGTGGTCAATATTGTAGTGAAACTTCGGTTCACACCTCAAAGCTGATTCGATTTCAGAATGATGAGTGAAGTGTGTCATTATTCATTTTATGATTTGTCAGTTTCAAATGCGCAGTGAGGTTTTTGGAAATTCCTAAGTGTAAGTGCGTAAGGCTGGTGAGGGAATTTAAAATCATTGACAAAAAGCATCCAATGCAAATAATACAAGATGCCCAATAATCCAACCATTTCCAACACACACACACACAACCCGAATTGATATATGACAATAACTAGGAGTGGGTTGTCGTGTTTTTACCGACTCGCATAAATTCGAATCGTGATTACTACACTCCAGTGAAAAAGCTGGATTTTAGCATATGTTTAATGATTTAGAAATCCGTCAAGTGCAACAGTGTACAACGTCATCTACTCTGGCAATTCACTCTCGAATATAGGGGATGTCTTCACAGGCCGTTTGATGTAATATGCACACAAATTGACTCAGCGATTCTGTGATTCACAGTGGAATTCTGAGACTATCGAATAACTGATCAGCTTCATGTTATTTACTCGCAAAAATAAACATGGTTGATACACCGATAAAATGACAAACTTACGAAGAGAATGAGTAATATATAGAAAATTGATGCAAGAGTGGCAATTATCTGCGTGGAAAATAAGAGGAGAAAGAAATAAACCATGAGGGAAGAGGTAAACTCATATGCTTTGTTAATCTATGCAAATTACAACATTGACATATCTACTGATCTGAGATCTGTGGACACTGACTATTATCGAAACATGCTGACAGTTGAATCACACCTGTCAGCGATACTGGCTGCATGTGGTGAGGCTGAAATATGCGAATATATGTCATTCACCTAATAGAAACAACTACTGCATCACTTCACATTTCTTATCTGACAACAGAAATGTGATTATTCACTAGGCCACTTCGACTACAGTCGCATCCCTGTTAGTCCAATATATATTCCGTGGAATGTGACAGTCATACCAGAGAATTGTTGCCAAACGAGCTATATTCCATACATATACGTGACAAGGAAATTAACTGTAGACGAGGTTAGCTGCTAATATATCAAATTGCTCATCACTCTTCCAATCAAAATATAGAATTCGAAGAGACAGCATGAACGACGAGTGTATCAGGATAAAACGATTCCATTATTTATCATTTCACGCCTTACACTCAGCTGGCTGAAACCTGATCACTCCAAAAATTTGGAGAATACGGAAGATTTCATGTAGGTTTGAGGCGATGATAAGCAGTCGTTGATGGGAACTATTAGTGACATTATCCCGGAAAGATGTGAGCTGTTAAATATGCCCAATAGTCGAGAATGTTAACTAATTAAAGGATGACTAGTAGGATATTCTTGAAAAGAAACTCACTGCTAGCTGCTTCAAATGTTAACAATATTTGACATGCATGAAAATGAGGATGCAATTGGTTACCTAACTAGTGAAAATGACTTTTCATAAACCAGCAGGTCAGAAGTGATCAGACTGAGATTGAAATGAGAAAGTGGACTCTTTTGAAGAAAACAGGGTGTATGAGAGGAGAATACATGACATGATCGACATTCTAATACTTCGTTTTGTAAGTTTATTGGGCAGGATAGTTCAAGGTCTTCCACTGTCTCTTTTTGCGAACATAGTTTTGATTTGAGACTGGGGACTGCCTGAGGAAATCGGAGCGATAACGGTTTTCCCCGGCAGGCTTCTCTTAATATTCTCTCATTATAAGTTTCATCATTCGAGGAATTCGTCACTGATACTTCCATTAACTGTTCCTTGTCACCGCACTAGGAGACACTAGGAAGAGACTGTGAAATGATAAGAGCAACGTTAGTCTCAGTGTGAACAGTGTTCATATAATGCACAGAAGTTTCAGTGGAAAGTATCGCATAACAGTTTCCACTTGTCCAGGATCTTTATATGCGCTAGCAAGTGACAGTAGATCGTGCGACACATAGCTGTCTGCCTTAAAGCTCAAACCAATTCCCTATGAAATCTCTTCCTCATCTCATTCACGAAACGCCGCATCTCATCCTATAACATTTGCCGTTCGTGCTTCGCTCTTCCTCACGGGAGGAATCAAATGAGATTCCAAAGTGTGTAGCCAATACTGGGATTCGGATGCAGTGGGATATTTCTGAATGAAGCGGAGATGTCATATGTTTGGAAAAACAACTTATGCAAATAATTCATGCAATAAAAATGTAAATTCATAATTTACATCTTGCTTGGAGAACACATGGAAAACGTTCAAGACGACTCCCACAATCGCTAAAACCCATATTATCAAGGTAAACACTATCAGCCCCCTTTTACTCATTCGACGCGTGCGCATAGCCAACACAATTGTTGGAATTTCCAGCACAAGTATGCAGGCGAGGGATATGAGTCCAGATTTCAGTTCAATGGGTGAAAAAACAGCAGCGAATCCAACAGACCACAGTGCAATCTATGGCAAAGGAGAAAGCGAAATGAGAACGTGTGATCACACTGGATATATGCATATACATATATAAACACACATATTTACAGTGACCATTGAAAATACAGTAAATTCTCAACCCTGTATGGACAAACAGATAAACCATATGCTTATCACTCACAATCACTCAAAAATAAACAATTCGTTCGAAGCCACTGTCATCATCATGTGAACACTGTGTCATCCTAGACATGTCGACATGAGTTACCTCCGCAAACTGCAGTTAGCTGCATGGGTCGACTAATCACCACCTGACAAATAGAATGACTTAGCTTGCAACAGTTGATGATGTTATGACCTGATCATTCATCGTTGAGCAGGATGAAGTTCTTTCTTTTCAAAAAGAATCATAATCCGAATTTCGAGGCTGCTTTCCCTGTCCTCCTCTTGGATGGAATACATCAACGGGAGAGTCACCATAGAGGTTCAAAACGCGTCCGTCAACATGTAAATATCACTTCAGTTCAAAAACCGCTTCATCTGATTTCTCACGAATCTGTTTTAGATGTTCTTTCATTCAAATGTGAGAATGAAGTAGACTGTCGACTGTCTTATCCTGGGTCATGCAGAATCATCTTCTCGAGACCTCCAGTTTATTGATTCCTTCAAGTTGTCCCTACAGCATTAGGTGGGTTTCGATTTCAACATTTACGAGTTTATAAGAAACAACTTTCCTCAGCTTTCATGTCCCTTCTCATACATAAGCAGTAAAAACATACCATCACTTTTACATAGCACATAATAGAAAAAATGAAAGTGATGTGTGATGTGAATCACAGGGATGATCACTTTGATGAAGTATTCGTTGGCGTAGACGCTTTCAAATTCCACCAGATATGACATCCATTTAGTAAAGAACAAGTTAGCCTAAACCCTCATAATTTCTTGCAGAACGAAATACATGACACTTACTACAATTGAAAGCATAACGTAGACACCCACACGTCGCGATCGTAATTTTGACACGAATGCGAATAGAAGGAACACAAGGAAACCGACTCCTCTGAAATGAATTCACAAACATCAACAATTTGTTTCAGATATTACACAATTAATCGGAATTGTGCGTTATTTGGTTAGTGCATACTAGTTCATAATAATCAAATATTCAGAAGTTGCATTTTCATGAAATCACTCGTTCTTTTTCACCGTAGGCGGAAATCTCTGACTTGATGATATAGTTAACCAAAACAAGTGATTCAGCGAAGAGACTCTTTTCAACGAATTTATCATCAAGCTGTACAATCGTGTATATATATATATCTTTATATCTGGTATATAAGAAGTTATATCCGGTGAGGGAATAGAATCACAGGTGTGAACGTATAAAATAATAATAATGGTATGAAATGCAATTCAAACTAAAATGTGTGTGATTATAATCGTAGGTAAATGTCAAGTGGCAAAACAATTAATGTCATATATAGAATAATTCACAGGATGGATAGAACTTGGAAAGTGTGTGCAATTATAGGATTAGTAGACAAATCGATAAAATAAAAACGTTACGTAATATAGTGTGAAATTTGATAGCATAGAATTTAATGTTGTAAAAATGAAATTTACCGAAATCACCAAGTACCCGACTTAGCTGTATTGCTGAAGTTCGTTTAACCCTCCAACTTCATGGTAGTAATTCCTCTATGTTAAAGTATGGTAATCCCTTATAATATTTTGGCCATACCAATTTTTCGTTTTGTTTCCATTTTGTCTATTCAATTCTTCCTTTATAACGTCAATTGTTACTATTACTATTCTCACTTTGAACTGTCCCCGGTTTTATTTCACTTGCTCCACTTGTCATTCTAAATCATTTCTTTTTCACAACACGTTGGTAGCACGTTGGTAGCGATCTTTTTCATGACAAGCCTCGAGAATGGTCCACGTAAGTTAAATATTGATAGGTTTCCATTGTGTCCTAGATATGTGGATGACATTTTTATTAACCCTGATGATAGTCATGATCACAATTAGTAGCGTTACACATGTTCAACAGCTGTAATCCATCGACAAGGCTGACTGTTTCAGTAGAAGATGAATCTTCAATTCCTTTTCATGAGGTTGAATTTACACGAAGAACCTACCGGTCTTTAGGAAGATGGATCAATAAGATAACCACATAAAACTGCCATCTGATAAGTTTCTCCAGCTGAATACCAAATGAACGTGAATTGAACCTAAATATTTCTCTAGCCACTCGCGTCCCACACATCTTTAGCTCAAATTCTCTGCAAGAAGAATTAGACTTTTCAGAAAGAAATCTTTCAAAATGGACATACACCGAGGCCTATTCTTGAGAAGGTCAAGCCAAAAATTCAAAGGCTAAACACGTAATTCGTGCAAAAAGTGAAAGTTTATATGAACTTTGACTTTAACAGTAACCTAGTTGGTGATGGTCTTAGAAGAGGAATTTCGGTTTCAGCGAGGAGAACTTTATTCACAGAAACACTAAGAGTGCTGTCCGTCAATTGGCCACTGGTGTGGAGGAGTCTAAAGGACGAGATCTCACATACGACCACTTCTATGTGCATACATCAGTTCACCTGTTCTTGTGGAGCCAAATATATGCATCGTTCAACGCACCTTATTATTTTTAGTTTAGATGCTTTGTCTTCCACTATTTCCAATCTGTCGAGCAGGATGTTGGAAAATGATCAAAAGTTTAAGCGAAATTTTCGAATAAAATATTGACAAACGTTTTGCATCATGTCAATATGTGAATAATATTCATGCCAAAACTTTTGTAGGATTCTTGAAATATGGTATTGATTATTGTTATGTCCACTTCTACTGGAGATATCTATGTTACTAACGTTGTGTGATCGTGTTTCTACAAATACTCTACTCTGGAGAATTCATTCCAGTGATTATTGTAAGAACCAATTGTTTTCATATCTATCCTTGGAGGTTAATTAAACACTTTAGTGGAATTCAACCCACTTAGCGAAATGTGTAATGGATGATCTGAATACAGATTAACGCCAGACTCTCCCAGACCCTGAGACCGTAATATAAATTAAGACTCCCCCTTTCCTGACAATTCAGTAAATACTAATTTAGGTCTCGAGTGTGCTGTGAAGTGGATTACTGCTCTGTACCACAAATGAATTCCACTTGTCAAAGTGTGAAGAATTCAATCGAACATTCGATAAATAATGTTGAACAGAGAACTTACAAAATGGTAAAGATTATCCAACGATCATTTTTGAAGAAATTGTGAATTACTGGCCTACAACCAAGATTATGTTTCATCATAATGGTTTATCTAGTCTTACACGAAGGTAAATAAGAGGAGAACACAAGCTGTCACCAATATCATAATGAGTGTATCTATTGTGATCTAAGAATAAAATTACTCACTCATCAATCCATTTTCATCTTACCCAAATGTTGTAAGGGAAAGCGATTCGCCGTAGCCTCTCGTTGTTATACTTGGAATTCTCATACGATTCATAAAAACGTGACATTTTCCAATGAGCTGAAAGTGACGAAAAAAATTATAGATGACAACAGAGCAGATGTAACTTTATCACCTCAGAATATACATGATCGAAATCGTCATATAGATTAGAATTTCCAAATATGCCAAACGAAAATATGCTGAGGATATGACCGTCAGATTATTTGAACATAATTTAGGTTCCGTAACATCAGAGATGAAAACTGGTTTCATTTGGCCATATATACAGAGTCAATATATGCATACAAGTATCAGACGATGACACCTTGCTACAAGACTGGAGATGATAAATGTGAACATCATTCCCATACACCACACCTCACAGAATTCTGAGTTTATTAGACATCTAGTCATCACACCCTCACATTCCACATTGATTAGATCCATAAAACCCAATTAAATGTGATTGAGCGTTCTTCCTATATTCACACTCAAGTGAAATATCTCGAACATGATCAAAGTCAGACTAAAATCGTCACCTTACTATTCATATTTGAGCAAACTTACTAATAAGTCAAACAAACAGACAGCAAATGAGAGAAGAGATGCAGCTTAAATTCACTTACTTGTTGTTCCTCCGAGCTTCGAATTTTCGTGCGTTCGAGAATATTCTCACGTATTTTCTCATTTATATATATTTCGACTTCTTCGATGATTATTGACGCATTTTTATATATTGAAGGATCATAGTCCATTCTCACTCTAAATGTGATTCCACTTCACAAAAAACGAATTTTTTTCACATAATCGTCTTATTATGTACGTTGTTTTCATGTTGTTGTTTATACGCAAGTATGTATGTAACACATTGTAACAGTAAGCACATTTAGTTATCTGCGAATTCAGTCAGGAGGCATATACTAATTACTTCGTTTGAGAAGGCTATTGATCGAAGAACGACGCTTATGTCGAATGGAAGAAGCAATTTGTGTCGAAATAATGGAGTTGATTCCTGGTTCATTTAGAGGCTTCTCCACGTAATTGTGTTCTTTGAGCTTGGTCATTTAATTGCGAAGCCGTTATCAATTTTACAGAAAACATTGTCTGAGTTGGATCCAGAAGGTGTCTTATTTTGTCTGGCTTTATTGATTAAAATGAATAATAGAGTGAGAACAACCGTAGTTATTCTCGAATTTCTCAAACACTCAAATGGCCGACAGTGACTTATAGTAATTATTTCATTCCGAACACGTAGTATGGGTTAACAGTGTATCTGGTTTATTGAATGATCCCAACAAAACTATGAAAACAACTTTGAATCGAATTCCTCTGTCTCATGGACTTGTCATAATCTGAGTACTTCGTGATAAAATTGGAAAGGAAAGCTTGAGGCTAAGCAGAGATATCGTTTGGGTGATTTCATTTTCAGAAGTGGGACAATTGCACTTTCATGGGTGAATCGGAATAGCCACTACTAACATTATTTGGTTGGAAAGTGTGACCGAAAGAGATAGAGAGTAAAGAGGTTAATACTTCTTGACTTGAAATTTAAGTTCCCTCTTCACAAGGATTTCTAAACAAATCTTGTTCAAACTTGTGTTTGATGAAATGTAGCTCACATATTTCTCGGCTACTTTCCCAGTCTTTCATTTTTCCTGTCGGACGCAATTTTTTAGCTGGAAATGCAAAATAAACTTAGACAAAGTGGGAACTCAAGCACAAAGTCACCATCGTCTAGCTTTCGAGAAAGTAGAAGTGGACGAATAGCATTCATAAACGCAATAGAAATAGACTTAATTGTGGCTGTATAAGAAGTAATCTCAGAATCCTGGATGAGGTGTTCTCATCAGAACAGCTAGATTAATAATGGGTGCAGTAATATTCGAGCTGATTGTGAAAAGTGAACAGTGTTTGAAACGTCATGTGGAAAATTGTAGTGTTTTGTTCATTCATAAACTAGATTTCACCTTATTAGTCACTTTCTCCATATACTTTACCGTTTCTGTCGCCAACAACTGCGATAATCTACATACAGCACTGTGCAGTTTGAATTCAATTGTACCAGATCCTTTTTCGGGTTATCATGTGGAAGTAAATGTAAGGGTCACATTGAAAGTACATGATTGGTGTGTGAAGGGATATTGATGAACACTGAGGTTATTTCTGAAGATATCGGTGAGTTGCAAAGACCGTGTAGGATGATGATCAGCCTAATACCATCAGAAGAAGAAGAAGATGAAGAAGGAAGGATTCGTCATTCGCAGGTGATACACCCATGTTAACAATATTGACATATCCACAGAAATGAGACATTCAGAGTGATAAAATAACAGGCAAACATCTGATTGGCTTTACTAGATTCAACATTGTATTGCATGCTGAGTGTTAAATCCTGCATCAAGAGTACTATTTGCAATCAAGTAACATTTAATATGAGAATGAACAAGTATGCTTTTCATGTGTGATCTGTGGTGTGCGTTAGTCATCTGTGTTTTAGGAAACATTCTTGTATACAGCGAATGCGTAGATCATCTGAGATGATACTTTGTAAGATACTTTGTTATCAAAGGTGCAGCACTCTCTTGTTGTGAATACTGACAACGGTATTATGCTTATTATCCTGATTCTGGAAATATCGTTTCAAACATGGTACTTAATTTTCAGTTTGTTTCACCACTAGGTATTTACTTACTCATTGTACAAGATCTTTAAGTAATTTGATAACTGCTAGTGTATCTCTTGAAGCAATCCTGTTCCATCCAGAACATGCTCCAATACTCAGTCACCATTTTTCATTCATTACCTAGAATAAATGCACATGAATGTTTTGAAACCTCTTTTGAAAGTATGTGCAAGAGCAGGTTACGACATATCAACATTGGTGGTTAGTTAAAAAATATGAAATGCAGCATTTACGATTGATTTCGATGGATGGAGAATATTTGCACCCTGTGGATTTAAGCAAGCCAATTTTTGGCATATTCCAGCTAAAGAAGTAGTTCCCAAGATTCAATCAAATGAGAATTAATCGGCTGGCTGTTAAATAATATACAAATTCAACTCAGTAAAATATATTCGGTGTTAAAAACAAACCATGAACTGCTGTAATCTATGGCATTCAATAAAGGCACTGTGAAAATGGAATCCTCCATTCTATTAATCTATAAGAAGCATTATGCACAGAGTGGGACAGATGTGTAGATTGAGGGATAGATTGATTGCTGCAGAGAGTGACCGCAAATGACATGCGTGTGTGCATATGGACAAAGAAAGATGGAGCTTGATTTCAGTTTCAGATTTCAGTATAGAAGGCTTGGAGCATATGTTAATCGCTTTCTATTAGGTTTCTGTGGTTGTCCAAACCCTTATTGAATGAATCAATTGAGGTTGCAGACACCACTTCTTCTCGGAGTCGGTTCCAGAAGTTTATGACTCGATGTGAGAACCAGTAATCCACAGCAGTATGATTTCTTTTTGGCTTTTGAACTCTCCTGCTATGTCGTCTGAGGTGTTCCGACCTGGTGGGAAGGAAAAGAGAGAACAGGTCAGGTCCGTAGTCATTATTTAAAATTTTAAACATTGTGATTAAATCTCCTCTGTGCCTACGGTGTGACAGATAGAAAAGATTTAAACTATCTAGTCTTTCCTCGTATGATAACTTAGTCATGCCGAGAACCAAACGTGTTGTCTTCCTTTGAACCCTTTCTAGAATGTGTGATTCCCCTTGAAGACAAGGACTGGCTGCCTGGATGCAGTATTCTAGTCTTGATCTCACCAGAGATGAATATAAGGAGGTGAACATATCTCTGGTGATTCTAGTAAATGCTCTGAGAATGGCCTGTAAGGATCTGAAACTACGTGCAGCCACGGCGCGACAGTGTGCTGTAGTTTTTAAATCGTGGCTAACTATGACACCTAAATCCAAATGAGTCTGAACTGATCGGAGTGTTATCTCCTCCAGTTCTAGTTCGTAGGAGCTGATGCTTGCTTGTCCGATACGCATGGTTGCACATTTCGCTACATTGATCGTGAGCATCCGTTCTCTGGACCACTCTGACAATTTGTTGAGGTCCTCTTGCAACGTGAACGTATCACTGTTGCCCTTCAGCTCTCTCCAAATTTTCAAGTCATCTGCGTATAGGACCATAGGGGAGTCGGTGAGCAGAGATAACTTATTGATATACAAATTAAATAGGACAGGTCCGAGTACCGTGCCTTGTGGTACTCCACTACGCACTGCTGTCCAAGAGGAGAGTTTCGAGTTGATCCTAATCCTCTGCCTTCTATCTGTGGAGAATTCCCTGCGCCAGTTTAGTGACTTTTCTTTGAGACCAAGACTTTCCAACTTCATGAGTAGTCTTTTGTTTTGTGAGGAACTTTATCGAAGGCTTTGCTGAAGCCTATGGAGACGACGTCAACGGGTCTTCTGTTGTCCCTTGATTTGACCCGGCTTTCTCTTGCAGTGAGGAGATTTGGCAGGCATAAGAGGTTTCTTAGAAAGCCGTGCTGTGCTCTGGATAACATTTCATTGTTTTCCAGATATGCCATGATACTTTTCTTGATGATTATTTCCAGTGTCTTGATTGAAGTGCTGGTGAGACTAATAGGCCTGTAGTTTGAAGGGCTTAGTCTCGATCCCCCTTTGTGGATGGCGGTTACTATTGCGTCTTTCCAGTCACGTGGTAACACTCCACTTAGAAGAGAGAGCTTGAAGATCGTGGTCAATGGGCTGGATATGTGAGCTGATAGCTCCTTGAGAAGCCTCGGATGAAGATTATCAGGACCCATTGATTTCCTTGCATCTAGTTTCATTAGCCAGTTGAGCGCGATGCCTTGGTCGATGTCAACGGAATCGATCCCGTGTTTCTCTGGTGCAGCCAGAGCTGATCCTATAGGGAGTGATGACTCCTGTGTGAAGACTTGGGAGAAGTAGTCTGCCATTGCTTCTGCTTTTTCTTCATCGTCTTCGATTGTGTCATTGTCAACAGTCAGGTTTGAGACACCATTGGATGTTTTATTTCTGAAGTTCATTCATGTACGAGAAAATTTTCTAAGGTTGTGCCTTTGCATTTTGAGCCAGATGTGCTTCGAACTTCATCCTTGATTGGCGGATTTCTGCAGTAGCTTTATTCCTGGCAGTGCTATATAATTTCCTAGTCTAAGGAGTCTCAAGTGTGGCAGACAGGTTCCAACATTTGTGTTTACATCTGAGTAACTTACGAATCCCTCGTTTTATCCAAAGGGGCAATGTTTCCAACACTTTAGGACAGACCGAGAGATGAAAGGTTCAGTTACTTGGGCGTAAAGTTTTTTCAAATTGGTTCCATGTGGCTTCTACTTGGGACTCCAGGTTGATCTACCAGTTCGCTGAGTCGGCTGCTGAGACGATCGCATTTATATCAGCTTTCCAAATGTTTGTTCGAGCTAGGGTTTCGGCCCTTGCTGCTGTTGCTGTGAACTTGAAAGTGAACACAGTATGATCACTTCCTCCTAAAGGAGGAAGATGCTGTATGTGGTCCACACTGTGGGAGAACACTAGGTTCAGAGTTTGGAAGGAGTGCTGTGAGTCTTAGCGCGTGAACTTAATGACATGTTGGACTAGGGCTAGCGAAATACTGGATTCCAGCAGTTTATGATCAAAGGGGTTGTCTGAAGATGGCTTTGTAAGGCTCGTTCAGTCAACTGTTGTGGCGTTGAAGTCGCCGACTACGAGACTTCGACATTTCGAAGTCCAGGAGCCTAGCTTCTCTATTAGGAAGTTCTCACGATTCACTTTCGTGAGCGAGTGCTTCGATGCCACGCACGGTTAAGCATTTCTTGAGGTAGATGACTACGCCACCTCCTTTGCGGTTAAGTCGGTCTACCCTATGCACTTCGAAGTTTGGCAGGTTAACTTCATTGTCAGTGACATCGGGTGTGAGCCATGTCTCTGTGATGATAATTACATCCGGATTTCCGGAGTCCATCATATTACCCAGCTCAGTCCGTTTGTTCGACAAGCGCGGACGATTGTGTAGCAAACTGTCAATTCAGTTTGGTGCCTCTCCGGCCTAACCACAAAGGTTTCGGGATCATCAATTTTCGAACTCTGACAACCTGAAAACCCTTAATCTTAAGGTCCTTTTCGCCGTTTCGACGTCGTTTGCTTAATTCTAGGGCCGAAAACTATCTTTTGACACTGTCTGCTGGCTTAATTCGGCAGTGACATATATGCCTGATCCTTTTAGAATTTGAGAGTTGCTTAGAATGGCATCCCCCTTTTCTTTGGAGTTTGGTACGACTTTGAGGAGGCGTACAAGCTGATTTACTGTAGGGTCAGGTTTTCGGACGATTCTATATACGCTGCATATTGTTATGCCTGATACTGTTTTTGGCAGTAGCTTATCTAAAATGGGCTTGGCCAAGTTAAGAACATGCTTGAACCTGGCCTTGAGATAGGAGGCCAGTGACTTTTCCATTTTGTGGAGAATGAGCAACCTGTCAGAGAGATCAGGTTTGCATGCCGTTGCTTTCTTGCTCTGTGGCGTAAATGTCTTTCTGTCCTTCGTGGGCAGTGTAGCTGATGTGTTGTCCACACCTTGCTTTTTGTGAGAGACTACATTGCGCCATTCATTGTCATCCTCCTCGTTAGTCGTAGTCGATTTTATCTGCCTGCTATCCACCAGTGTGGACGAGACTTGATCTACCCGTACCTGAGCGACTTGAGCTGCAGGTTTTCGACCCCTGGTACTCCACTTCTTCATGCCAGTCTCTCCTTCACTGTCACTGGAGGGCTTATCCGGTATCGTGGGGGAAGCCTGGGTTTCTGGAATATGGTGGGTACTCCTCTGTGCTGAAGAGCACTCACTCATTGACAGAGACTCATCAGGAATATGTATTGTTTTGTCGATGACGCTAGTCACATCATTGGTGTCTGAGCAGTAGTCGCTCTTCTCCTATGGTAGAATACCCATACAGTCCATGAGGTTTAGAGCCCTACTGAGAGTAGCAATAGCTTCCGTTATACGAAACTTAGTCGTACTACAGCAGTCATTGCACAGCCAGTTCGCCAGAGGTTTGCAGCAGCGATTGTATGCTGCAGGAGTTAGGTTTGTGCACATGCTATGAAACCACCTCTTGCAGTCATCACACTGCATTCCCTCATCAACTGGAAATTGGCATATAACTTTTCACAGTGGTTCATTTTGATCGGCATGCTTTCCAGAGGGAATTCGGGCAAAAAGATTTAAATCAGTAGAAAACAAAACCAATGAGTGCACAGAAATGGATATGTGTTAATATTTAGTTCTAAGAAGAAAACTTCCTATAGGAAAAAAATCAAACCTAAACCATCAGAATAAACAGATGCAAATTAAATCTTTACAAATTTCTAGCGCGAAACATAATAAACCACAAACTAAAAAATTCGTTTAAAATACAGCCAGATTCAAATTTTGGACAACGAAGATAATGCAGTCAGTGCGATGTAGATGGTTGTGTCTGGTGTCGTGTATTGTCAGCGATTATCGGTTATTTGTATATTCGAGTTAGTCATCTCACCCAATCTCCACCTCCACACTGTTTGATGAAATTCAATTAGCAGCACTTTATCGCTTCTTAATGTTTGGTTGTGTGTGATTCTACGTGATACAACTGCTGAGCATTTTTCAAAATAACTAATTTCATTAACTACTGAACTAAGATATTCATTTTGGTATGCGTCTATCGAGTAAAGTACACTGGATATGACGAAAGTCATAAGGAAAATCAATTTGTTGTGTTTGGTTTTTACATGCGATTGATTTTTATGTAACACAGGCTAATAATAATAATCTGCTTTATTCCAAAAACAGTACTTACAATACAGAATGGAATTCTCAGTATTTGTGACAATATTGAATCTCATTTACTCAAAATATTAAAAAAATTAAAAGTTAAAACAAAATTACCAGAGGAATCTGTCCACATTTACTAAATTAGGTCAAAAATGTTCGAAGTTAGAATTGAGATTATTAAATATAATAATAATAAAGAAGAAGAATTACAGTGAATATGTTTCAAACAGTATTGTCGATTCAGTTTGGAAATTTTATCATATTGTAGAGTATTGAATGTTATGTTCTGGTGATACAGTATGATGAGAGGAAATACAAAATTAACAGTTATAACACAGCTTAAATGATATTCACACTTATGAAAAAAAGCAAATGAAACACAAAATTGAGAGGATTATAAATATATGAAGTACAATAACAACAAAGGTTGATGTTGTTAGGGTGGAGGAAATCGTTTATTTAGTAGAGCAAAGAAGGTTAGTTAGTTCATGCCTAACACTATTTTCATCACACAAAGTACGTGCAAAACATGGTATAGTGGAATTTTTATACTTAGAAGTACGTGCACAAAGTCTTCTGAAAAGACTTCTTGTTTCACCTGAGGAGACAAAAGGTACTATGAAGTATGACATAGTCTAGTTGAGGCAATTTAGGAAAGAATAAGGGTGAGCAGTAAAGAAGAATAGGTAAGATGAACGAGTTGAAAAACTGTAAGAGGAGAGGTTGGGTTATGCCTGAGTGCCTTAACTTCCTAATGTAAAAAGTCAGACGAAATATTCTTTTAGAAATCGCTAAGACATGGGAAGACCAGGATTGGTCAGAAGATGGAATTATTCCTAGATACATTACTTCAGACTTGATTTGTGTAACAATATCATAAATTTTGCAACGGTCTTAGAAATTAACAGCTTCATTTAACCTTCCTTTACATCGGAAACTGGAATTAACAGTGTGACATTTGGAAGAATTCAGTTTCAGGTTATAAGACGAAGACCATTTAATGACGCCTGATGGAAAGCTGTTCATCTTAGTGCAGTCTAGCCAGGAGTTAACAGACATGGAAATAGTTAGATCGTCTGCCCACCTAACAAAGTTCACTCCGTCATCAGAGTGAGGCAAGTCATGCAAGAAGAAAGAAAACACAAAAGGAGAAAGGACAACGCCTTGAGGTACAATTGCGGCAGTAAGCGATGAAGTGGACAACTTTCCCTGATATGCAGTGTAGTGCTTTCTTCCTGAGAAATAAGAATGCAGCCATTTGACAATCCAACAGTCAGTTTGAGTTTCAGCAAGCTTCTGTCACAAAATGTCCCTAGATACTAACTAAGTAGAAAGCAGATGTGTAATCTAGGAAGATGCAGCGAACAAATACTGGAGACAATGATATGATGCAATACTGCAATGCATCCACACTTCTTCTACTGTGCTATTAGGAAAATTGTTTGTGATCGTCAAAGGCCTTAACTGAAGGTTGAAGATTGAGCTGGAGTAACTTTTCCACAAAGTTTAGAAAAGCAGAGGTAATAGCAATCGGTATGAACTTAAAACATGTTCCATCCAGTAGATGACTTGGGTATAGGTAAGATTTTAATGTCCTTCCAAATGGCTGGCACGACATTTCTGGAGAAAGATTCGTTAAATATGTCCATGAGAGGATAACGCAGGATACCTGCACACTTTTTAGGAATAGCACTAGGCAAACCGTCTGGATCTGGACTTCAAGAAGGGTTCAGCGACTGGAGTCATTAAAGAACGTCATTAGTATTGAAACCAGGGAAGCAGGTTTCGGCAGCACTTGTAACACTATAAGGTGTGGCATTTGTGGGAGAATGTATGAAAGACTTATTTAGTGTACACACATCAAAGGAATAAGGAATACTATTCATCTGCTTACCATCAGTAACTTGTTAGATAAGTTTCCATATATTCGGGGCATTTCACAGAATATAAACTTCTGGTTATAAAATGAATTCAATCGGTACATTGCAGACTTGATTAGGATATTCATTCTTCTCACATCAATGATATCCTTCATTTTATACAACTTTTCTTTTTGCCTGCGAAGCTTTTTAAGTTGAGGAGAGGAGAAACAGTCAAATCTGATGAAGAGCGTTTCTCTGTGACAACAGGTGGCAAGACAACATTTGAGATAACATGTTTCTTCAAGGTTCTTATGAACTCGTAAATCATTAGGTTGAAAACATTTTAAATAATCGCGAGAGTAAGTAATACGATTTGGACACATAATTGAATAATTAAAACAAAATACATCCAAGTAATCATATGTAATATAAGTGACGGATAATTTAAGTAGCCCAAAGTTTAAGCAGGACAGTTGGTTATCTGAGAGTTCTGCTAGTGAGGATGTATTAATCACTTTGACTGAAGAGGCTTTTATTCGAAAGATGATGCACATCTCGTATGAAATAAGTACTTTGGATTGAAATGATGGACTTGACTTGCGGTTCATTTGTAAGTCTTTCGATACATTTACGTTGTCCATTACTGGTGATTTAATTGTGAAGCTTTCATTGACATTTCAGAGAACATCCTCCCAGCTGAGCCCCTTCGGTGTGTAATGTAACTGGCCTTATTAAATATCATGAATAATTTGGTGAGAACAACCGTAGTTATTCTAGAATTTCTCAAACGTCCAAATGCATCAGATCGGCTGACAATAATTATTTCACTCCAAATGGATAATGGTGGTTAAATCATTACCTGCCTTATCGAATGATCCCAACAGAAATATGAAGACATCTTCGAATGAAATTCATCTTCCCCACAGCCTTGTCATCATATGAGTATATATTGTGATGGAATTTGAGAAGAAAAGCTTGAATCTACTCAGAGATTTCTCCTCGGTGATTCCACTCTCAAAAGTTGGAGAATTTCATTCATTTACATCAGCTGGAATAGTTAAAATCATTGTCTCATTCAAGTGAGTAATGTAGGGAGAATTAGGAGGTTAACAGTTCTGGAATTGCAAGTCCATAGTTCAACTTTCACCAAACCGGCGAAATTCAGTACCTAGTAGAAAATTATTATCTAGTTAAATCTCCTGTTGTCAATCCGTTCAACTGATTATTGATTGTAACTATTCCAAATTAATAATTTGAATGATTCTGACTAGCAGTGAAATTCATTCACTACTCACTTCTGTATATCACAGTACTTCATGGTTGGTCAGCATCTATCCACCTGAACACCCGGAGGTTAGAAATCAGTCGCCAGTCGGCGCACATAATCTCATTTCACACTCTGGAGATAGATGCATCCAAGGGACACATGGAGTCAGCTCTATCTAAATTACAACAACCAACCTATAGCTAGTCAGAAAGAAATGAGCGAGGGTCAGAATACTGCTGTGTAGTGAGAAAGGGATAAATTCGGTGGATGATTTATACAGAGAAATTTTGTTACTTCGAAGCTACCACTAAGGAAGAGGCTGTTAATTCCTTGCTCATCTGTCATTCATCACCTTTCCATTTGCGTTCAACTTTATACTACTTCTACTAGAGAGTAGCATATGTTCATATTTCACCAAACATTTCAACATATAAATTTTTATCAGCATATTTATTGATTTCTGTTGGAATTCATCTCACTCACAGTGTATGCATATTCATGGTTAAACTGCATTTACTTTAATAATCCTTGAAATATCCCACTCTCTGTTGAACATTATTCATTACAATCTCTGTATTCTTGCAGTGTACATTCGCGTGTAGATCACCGTAGGTACAGATGCGCTGTACCCCACCCCTACTCACTCGCAGTGATAGGGCATATGACAATTACAACCTACATATCTCACACATCGAGGTCTCAAGATTCTACTCATTATATTTGCGTGTAATACAGTAGCGTATTTTACACAAATCCTGTCCAGTGGATTACGCTTAAACCTAACTCAGACGACTGGCTTAAATAATGGACAGTTCAATCAGAAATTCTCACTCAGGATTTCATGGATGAAATGTACATCACTGAAATATGATTGAATGCTGAAATTTGAAACAGACTTGATGGCTTGTAAGCAGAAGTATGGTGAGAGATTTGAAGACGGTGGGAGAACACAAGACTGGCAGTCTTTCCTAACGGCATGTTTATACTCTACTAAGTATTCAAAAGGTTAGATAAGCGGTAATCAATGATACAGGTAATGAGGAAGAGAAAATCGATGAGGAAGTCATTCGTGAGTGATGATTGTATTTATTTGTCATATATCTTTAAGTAAGCGATTACTTTTTATTAGCCATTCCAACTTATTCTAGAAAGACGTGCATGAACTGTGCATCTGGCCATCAGTGGAATGTTCATCAGTTGTTCAAATAATTTGAGTGACGAATATCAGTTACTTACAAAACGAGTGATTCAGTGAAGAGACTGTCTTCAACGAATTTACTACCAAGCTGTTCACCCATATATTCATGTGTATGCAAATATATAATTCTTAATGGGAATGTGAATTCTGTCAAAGTATTTGTGATTGTATTCGTGGTTAACCATAAAGCTATAAAATTGGCTCTGCACTGAATGGAATGATTCATGGAATATGAAAGAAAAGGCGTTCAGCGAAGAGTTACTTCTCTCTTCAGCGATATCATCCTCTAGCTGTTCAATCGAATACATTCAGTGAATTATCTTAGTAAGAAAAGAAACATCTCCAGAGATGTATGTCATTAGACTTGTGAGTTATTTATAGATAACAGATTACCTAATGTAGAAAAAAGTTCTATTATACCAAGACTTTATGGTCTACCAAAGGTACACAATGTTGGTCTCCCACTTCGTCCAATTCTGGATATGTCAGGTTCCCCTTACCACTGTATTGTGAAATGGCTGGTAGATATTCTGGAACCTGTTAGGAAACAATTATGTACGCACTCGCTCCGTGACACCTTCCAGTTCATTGACTGCATACAAGACCTGAATGTATCTAACAAAATTATGCTGTCCTTCGACAGTGACTCACTTTTCACCCATTCACGCAAATGATCTGCTTTATATGCAAATATATAGATGAGAACCATATCAATATTGGAATACCAACAACATATCTGAAGGAATTACTACTGAGGTGCACTCTGAACGTCCAATTCACTTTCAACGACACCATCTACAGACAAAAAGATGGCATTGCAATGGGATCTCCGTTGGCTCCATTACTATCAGACTGCAATGTGAAAAGCTTCGAGAAAGTTTCACTAAAGCCGAGCATTGACAATTTACGACTGTATAAAAGATACGTTGACAATATATTCATTATTTGTGACAACAACAATGACCCCAATATACTGCTGAAGACATTCAACTGTTGCCCTCCAGCAATAAAATTCACTCTTGAAATGAAAAACGAATCAAAAATTCTGTTTCTTGATATAGAACTAACAAGAAGAATTGATGAGAGCCTAAGAAGATCGATCCATACAAAAGTCACTTGGAATGGTCAACTAACAAGCTTCTATAGGTGTGTACTCATTCAACAAAACTGGAATTTAATTACATCACTTGACACCCGCATCCAACGCATCTGTTGTTCCGATGTTCTAGAAACAGAATTAGATATTTTGAGAGAAATCTTCATCCAAATTGGATACCCAATAAGATTCATTGATAAAAATATCAAACCAAGAATTTGGAGGAATGAAACCTCACTTGCGCCTAAAAAGAAACCCTACATGAACTTGGATTTCAAAGGAGATTTAACAGGCGATATTCTCAAGAGAAGGATCACATCAATTCTGGGAAGAACATCTTCTGCAGCGACGCTGAGAATAGTGTTCTGCAGTCATCCACTGATCTGCAGAAGCCTCAGTTCACCTGCTGCTGTGGAAGCAGCCAGGTATATCGGACGTTCGACGCGCACCCTGTCTAAGAGGATCCAAGAACGCTATCCAGCTATCATGGTTGCAATAATGGTGCAATAAGGAGTGCGATAATTGAACACCTGGTTAACACTGATCATTCCATCTCAACAAACGCCTCCTGCTTCAAAGTAATCTACAGAGTCAACAATAACCTACCGAAGGCAATACGGTTTTGTCTTCATCGAATCGCTAACGCTCTGGCCATTCAATTCGAAAAATCGGAGCTGTGCATGCAAAAGAGAATTACTCAACTACTTCTACTGTCATGGCAACAACTTTGGTGATTTTTGATGACTCAATTTTGTTTGTTTGCCTGTTTCTTTAATTGCTTGAAATTCTTATATTCATTTAGAACTCTTGCGTAATTTCGTATTCTCTTCCTATGTGTATCCTGAGTAAAACTCAGTCATCAAACTATTCATATTACCACATATCTTCTTTATAACAACAGTTTGTGACAACTCATCACCTTTGTTACTACCCTAGTTCCATTAACACCCAATTTTCTTGTCCGATTTTGTATTACGTAACTCTAATTATCTATCTTCACCTGTTTAGTTAAAATAACCGTAACCAATAGTAATTTTGTTTGAAAAACTGAATGTGCACATACATACAAAATAACACATATATACTTGCGACTGTACAGCTAAGAAAATGAATTCGCCTCTGAAAAGAGACTCTTCGCTGAACTACGTGTTTTGTTTTCATTAATGTCTGGATAGGGATTATCCATGCATTATAATGTAGAAAGCACTAATCGATTAGTAACTAAAATGAAATGAAATAAGTAATTTGAGTGAAATAATATAACTGATGGGTTTCAGTGGAATTCAGATAATATTGAGCTAGAGTGAGTCAAGTTAACAGAAGTGGTAATAAGGGGATGAAATGAAATCTGTGGGGTGGAGTGGCGGTGAGGGTGAGGGTGATGGAAGAAATGGATGCAATAAGGAAACAGAATACAAAATCACGTATTCGATGTTTAGACGAATCAGGTCGACTGTAGATTTAATGACTGAACAAACATCTTTTGTATGTAGATTTCAGGATTTAACATGTGAATCGCCATTGCTTTTGTTCTGTTTGAAGAAGTGTGATTCGCGCTCTCTTACGAAGATCTCCACGTATTCTGTAATATCTCTGAGAAAATTAGTCTAAGTTCAACCTCAAAGAAGGTTTCCTCCAGTGAGCGGGACAGGCAGTTTCTTAGTCTTTCTGCCTCTGAGTCTCCACTGAATTGTAGATTCAAGGAGAGAAGTTATTTGAGAGCCAGTTTTAATGGTTTAGGCTTCATGGATTTTGTGATGAAGCAGCATTCTGAGTAGACGTTTTCGAGGAGGATTTCTAGTTTCAATGGATATTCAAACAGAATAAAAACAGACAGTGAGCGTTAAGACGTACAAAAATTAGTCAAATGACTGTTCCTGAAATAAGAAGCATTAGGCCGCAGATCTTCGCCTAGAAATGTTGACTGACTGACTATCTTCACCCTTTAATATCTGACGTTTACTGCTTGTCTTGACAAAGCCTCACACTTGTTCCAATAAATGATGATTATGACATATATGAAGCCCAAAGAAGAGACCATTTTCCGAATTCTGACTATTTGATTATCTATGCTTCACTGAAAGTTCATGGCAAACTAAACCAGACGGCCTCTGTTCACCTCACAAAGAAAGCTGAAGAACGAACTTACTCAAGCGACAGTATTCATTCATTTCAAAACATGTTTCCAGATGTAGACTGGGACTAGTTCGTCAATTAAATGTTGAATGTTACTGTCGCTAATATCACCTGCTATCCCAATTACCACTCCAATATTTGCTGTCCTGCTAAAACAGCTTTGGTCGAAGTTAGATAGGATCTCTTCTCTTCAAATAAATGAATCTTTTACAAGCAAAAGAAAGTAAAGAGGCCCGATAATGCTAGTTTTAGAAGATTAAACTACTCATATCGTCCTGAAATACAAAGGCTTAATGCGTTATATAATGAGAAATGTTTTTATTTATGGCATTTCCAACCTCTGTGCGCCACGTTTTCTAATTGTTGTCTAAAACGAACACAATTCTATCGATGTTCTTCCCCAAGTACATGCCTTAAATCGATCATTTGAAGGGAACAAGATAACACAATTGTACCTGTCATCTCTAGTCACGCAAATCGCGGTATTTTCCGGGCTCTCTTCTGACGGATATCACAACCTGTCTCAAATCCTTGTTTTTATCACATGCTCCAGATTCTAATGGTACACGAAGCATTACTGGTCAAAAGTGTGCAGATAATTTTGTGTCATTTCCCTACACGAAATTCCAGTCTATCAATGTTGCTTAGGAAGAAAAATTGAGACGGTAACACTGGAAAAATCATCCTCTCGATTAAGTGTACAGTCTGAGCTGATCTCAACCAAGTCTTCATTGTTGGAAACTTTAAAACAACTTCTCTTACTGGTTCTTGAATGCTCACTAGAATCTTTCAGTGACCCCAATCAGCTTGTTTATGAATGAAGTAGAAGTACCTCAGATGCCGTCATTGTACTGGATCACAGTATTGCTTCCAGTCTACATGGAGATATTAAATTCGCTACACTATATCACTGCTACTGATTTCATTCCTAGGACACTTTTGCTGAGCAAGCTGAAGTCAGCAGATAGATTTCATCTCAATGCCGCTCAATGAAGTGAAGTCGCAGTCAGCCTGCTGGATACAAAGTCGAGAAGAGGAGTAGATTTGGGCTAACTCAGATCATCATCTAGTTCAAGGAACTTTCAAGGTGAAGCCGAAAGCCCTGAATACAACTGGAGACAGGCCACTGTTATCCGAGTTCAGTATTCAGAAACTGAAGGATAGAACCGAAAATGATGTCTTCATTACAGGTCAGATCAGAGCAAGGTCAGGAACACTATGTGTTATCACAGAGGAAACCTGCATAGAAGAACATTGGAACTCTCTGAATGTTGATGATGTCCAGTGAAACGTGTTCAACTGTTCTAGGAAGAAAGAAGAGACAAGACAAGGAATAGCTGTCAACGGATACCTGGAAGCTGCTAGAAGGGACGTCATGAATGCAGAAGCTTCGGAAATAAAGAAAGGTACCTGCTGATTGGAAGGTAAACTGGCTGCCACTACAAGATGCCAAAGAAGAGCGACCTAGGCCTGTGTGAGAATTGGCGTAGAATCATGTTCTTGTCCACGTCAAGTAAAATACTAAGCCACATCATCTTCGAGAGAACTCAGCCAACTGTAACAAGCTTGATTCGGGAAATACACATAATTTGCTGATCAAATTGCAACCCTACTCATCGTCATCACAGAACAAAGCATGCAATGGCATCCAAACCTCTACCTCAACTTCATTGACTTAGAAAAGGCCTTCGACGGACAGAGTTGACCGAGGAGTTAATTGGAAACTACTTCAACACTACGGCGTGTATCGCCTAAGTCTTTGTCAACTTCACTCAACAGGAGGCTATATGATAATGCCTGACAGCGGAAATCTCAGCGAGGTGTTCTAGGCGAATACTGAAGTAAGACAAGGCTGGCTGCCTATTATCACCAATGATGTGAGTGGGGAACGAGAAGACAGGAACGCGTTGGACTGAAGTGTGAGAAAACCCAAAGAGATCTGGATTTGGCGAGCGATTTATGTTGAATGACACAAACATTCGGACTTCCAGGTGGAAACCAAAAAACTGGCAGAAAAGGCATGCAGTGAAGACAGGACTGCAGGTGAACATAGAGAAGACGGAGGTGATGAAGGTAACCAACCATCTAAAGCAGCCACAAATCCAGAACAAATACCCATCAACGGGAGGGACTTAACAAATGTTACTTCCTTCACTTTTCTAGTAACCACGGTTTCAAACACAGGAGAAGATGCCGAAGGCAGCCAGCCAGCCAGTCAGAATAGGAAAGGCGAGATACGCCTTCATCAACCTGAAACCAGTTTGGAAATCTTCTGCTTCACACGGCCAGTCAGCATAAACAACAAGATTCGGATTTCCAACACCAATGTGAAGTCAGTCAGTCAGTTCATCTATGTGCATCAAGAACTTGAAATGTGTGTCACGAAAAGAATTTTCAACAGAATGCAGACATGCATCAAAATCTGACTTCTCTGGCTCCATACTGAAGATCCAAATGCAGTCCAGAATGAATTACCAACAAGAAACTCTGTCTGAAACAAACCATCCAATAGACTATCGCTCAGGAAGTATAGAGGAGAAAATAGAGATGGATCAAGCCTATGTTGAAGAGACGGTTGAATGAAATCACGAAAAATGTAGGCCATCACTTGAGTGGAATCACGATGGGAAGCGACGAGTGGGTCGTCAGTGCGAGGGTGACATGGAGGAGATCGTGTGGCCGGAAACCTATGAGAGATTACGGTGAACCTGGATCCAGCTGGAGAGGACGGCAGAAAATAGAAGAAAGTGGAGATGTGTTATTGAAGACCTGTTTTCCACTCGGAAAACAAGGAAGTAATAATTATAGGTAATAACAGCAAGCTGATGGAGAATTCATATTGAAGTGTGCACTAAAGATGCCTAGAATGACAACGGGAGCTCCATCACTTCAATATCCATCTCACAAGACGCAACTGAACTGAAGTGAAACATTATTCAAATCAGGGATCCTTCTGACCAATTCCCAGATAAATGAAGTTTGTAGCTCATACCTATAAAACAAGAGAAATGACTGGGACAGATAAATAGTTAATGATTCCTGGATAGTTGTGATGTCCAGTTAGTCATATATTGACTGGCTGATCACAATCACTTGAACAGCTGAATATTCTAACATTGTTATAATTAGAAGATAATCAGCCTAATCTTTGAACTCTACGGTCACTGACTACAAGTATATCAGCGATAAGGCGAATTCAAGTGAAATCCTGACCACTGAACATAGCAACGCTTTCAGTCTTCTGAGTTGTAGAGTAGTTGTTGAACGTTCTAACACAGTAGCACAATAAACTGGTTGAGCATTGTGTAAAAGATCATTTTGAGCTCATTCAGTAGGTCTGGGATTGGAAATGGAGTTTTCTTATGGGTAAACGAATAGTACTTTTATGATTCTGGTAGGTAGTACCAAAGTTGTTAGCATTAAAAAGAGTTATATAATGACATGCATTCAGCTGTCGGTGTGATGTCGAGAAAGAAATCAACGTTAAGTTTTCATTTTTCGTTTAATTTCTTTGCCAACATCTTAACATACCTCCGATTCCATATGCAAGATATTTTCCAAGTGAGATGTTCACGCTTAGGTTGTATAGTATAGGTTGTGAGTTTTATAGATTAACATTATGAAGGTGACATCTTCCACTTAGAAAAGTGTAGAACCTTTAGTTTATCCAAATAAACAGATATTCATTGGTTTCGTATTTGTTGTTACGCGTCCTGGAAAATGAATAACTTGTCAGGAATCTTAATATCAGTCAGTGTGTCCTTGTTCGAATATACACATCTCACTGAAATCTTCAATTCATGGGCCATTGGATCGGGTCCAAGTGGCTCACTGGTCTACGAGCTAGCTTGCCTTGTAACCAGAGGGTCCTGAGTATGAACCTCAGTGGATGCGTACTGATGAATAGCCCCACACTAGGAGGAAACAGCTGCCCCCTACTCCCAAGTTTTGCGGTGGTTCTATAATTGATGTCGGCTCATGCTGAAATCGTCCATCCGAAATCTTGAATACCCAATCCTTAAAAATGAAGTATTTTATTCATGGAATCTGAATATTGTTAATCCGATATGTCTGTCATATCGGAAAGCTGCATACAGGAGCTTATTGGAGGGCTATGAAAATGTCTCAATAGAAGATCTGGCCACAGTCGAACTACTCAACTGGGGTTTCAGCGTCAACATACTACACTACACGAAGCTCTTGAGCAAAAAATGAAAACGACTACTTGCGTGACAACTGAGGAAATTGATGATGACATGAAATCAGCAGCTAATTGTGCTAAGACTCGAAAGTTATTCATCCATTCAGTTTGTCAGTAACGAAAATCATGTTGTCGGGATTACAATGTGCAGGCAGATAGTTCGATGATGTACATCCAGTCGGGAGTGAGGATTGAGTTCCCGCCAATGGATATTTCAATATTGTTAACATGGGTGTATCACCTGCGAATGACCAATCCTTCCTTCTTCATCTTCTTCTTCTTCTGATGGTATTAGGCTGATCACCATCCTACACGGACATCGCAACTCACTAATATCTTCAGATATAACCACAGTGTTCATCAATATCCCTTCACACACCAATCATGTACTTTCAATGTGACCGTTACATTTACTTCCACATGATAGTGCGAAGAAGGATCTGGTTCAAATGAATTCAAACTGCACAGTGCTGTGTGTAGATTACCGCAGTTGTTGGCGACAGAAACGGTTAAGTGTATGGAGAATGTGACTAATAAGGTGAAATCTAGTTTATGAATTACCAAAACACTTTAATTCTCTGCACAACGTTTCAGAAACTATTCACTTTTCACAATCAGCTTGAAAAATCCTGCCACCCATTAATTGTCTGGTTAGTCTGATAAGAACACCTCATCCAGGATTCCAAGTTTACGTCTTATACAGACACAATTAGGTCGATATACATGCGTTTATCAAAGCTATTTTTCGCCTGTCACTTTCTTGAAAGCTAGACGATGGTGACTTTGGACTTGAAATCCAACTTGTTCTAAGTTTATTTTGTATTTCCAGCTGAAAAATTGCGTCGCACCGGAAAAATGAAAGACTAGGGAAGTAGCTGAGAAATATGTGACCTACATTTCATCAAAGACGAGTTGGAACAGGAGTGGTTTAGAAATCCTTGTGAAGAGGGATCTTAAAATTCAAGTCAAGAAATATTAACCTCTTCACACACTCACTCTCTATGTGTCTCTTGGTCACTCCTTCCAACCAAATAATGTTAGTGGTGGCTATTCCGATTCACCCAAAAACGTGCAGTTGTCCTACTTCTGTAAATGAAATCACACAAACGGTATCTGTACTCAGATTATGACGAGCTCGTGAGACAGGGGAATTCGATTCAAAGTTGTTTTCATAGTTTTGTTGGGATCAATCAATAAACCAGATAAAGTGTTAACCCATACCACGTGTTCGGAATGAAATAATTACTATAAGTCGATGTGAGCCATTTGAGTGTTTGAGAAATTCGAGTATAACTATGGTTGTTCTCACCCTATTATTCATTTTAATCAATAAAGCCAGACAAAATGAGACACCTTCTCAATCCAACTCAGAAAATGCTTTCAATAAATCTGCTGACGGCTTCGCAATTAAATGACCAAGCTCAAAGAAGGCAAATACGTGGAGAAGCCTCTAAATGAACCAGGAATCAAATCCATTAATTCGACACAAATTGCTTCTTCCATTCAACATAAGCGTCGTTCTTCGATCAATAGCCTTCTCAAACGAAGTATTTAGTTAATGCCTCCTGACTGAATTCTTAGATAACGAAATGTGCTTACTGTTACAATGTGTTACATACATACGTGCATACAAACAACCACATGAGAACAACATGCATAATAAGACGATTATGTGCAAAAAATCATTTTGTGTGAAGTGGAATCACATTTAGAGTGAGAATGGACTATGATCCTTCAATATGTAAAAATGCGTCAATAATCATCAAAGAAGTCGAAATATATATAAATGAGAAAATACGTGAGAATATTCTCGAACGCACGAAATTTCGAAGCTCGGAGGTACAAGAAGTAAGTGAATTTCAGTTATATCTCATCTCTCATTTGCTGCCAATTTGATTTATTACTAAGTTTGCTCATATATGAATAGTAAGATGACGATTTTAGTCTGACTTTGATCATGTTCGAGATATTTCACCTGAGTATGAATACAGGAAGTACGCTCAATCACATTTAATTGGGTTTTATGGATCTAATCAATGTGGAATGTTAGCGTGTGATGATTAGATATCTTTTATTCTCAGAAATCTGTGACGTGTGATAGAGCGAACTGATGTTCGCATTTATCATCCTCAGTCTTGTAGCAAAGTGTCATCGTCTGATACTTGTATGCATATATTGACTCTGTATATATGGCCAAATGAAACCAGTTTTTATCTCTGATGATGCAGAAGAGAAACTCCAGTAGGCTGTTTCCTCAAAGTTGATATCGTGTTTGAGAAAGACAAATGAGATTTTCTCCAACCCACTCAATTTCGTAGAGCACACTCTTCCATTCGCAAACAGGTGTATTTCTCAAGTGTTACGGAACCTGAATTATGTTCAAATAATCTGACAGTCATATCCACACCATATTTTCGGTTGGCATATTTGGAAAGTCTAATCTATATGTCCATTTTCATCATGTATATTCTGAGGTGATTAAGTTACTTCTATCGTCTATCATTTTCTTCGTAAATTACAGCACATTGGAAAATGTCACGGTTTTATGAATCGTATGAGAATTCCAAGTATAACAATGAGAGGTTACAGCGAATCGCTTTCCCTGACAACATTTGGGTAAGATGAAAATGAATTGATGAGTGAGTAATTTTATTCTTAGATCACAATAGATGCACTTATTATGATAATGGTGACAGCTGGTGTTGTCCTCTTATTTACCTTCGTGTAAGAATACATAAAATTTTCCGATGAAATATTCTCTTGGTTGTAGGGACGTGTTTTGGAAATTCTTCAAAGATGATATTTGGGTGAAAATAACCATTTTGTAAGTTCTCTGTTCAACATTATTTATCGAATGTTCAATTGAATTCATCACACCTTGACAAGTGGAATTCATTTGTGATA
Source organism: Trichobilharzia szidati (assembly GCA_944472155.2). Lineage (NCBI taxonomy): Eukaryota > Metazoa > Platyhelminthes > Trematoda > Strigeidida > Schistosomatidae > Trichobilharzia > Trichobilharzia szidati. The sequence continues at coordinate 2,852,792 of OX235276.1, forward strand.
CAGAGCAGTAATCCACTTCACAGCACACTCGAGACCTAAATTAGTACCTACGAAATTGTCAGGAAAGGGGTAGTCTTTCATTATGGGTAAATTTTGTTTTGATAAAGTGTCACAGTTTTATACAGTAATGTTTACTGATGACGTTTCGAGCACATTTTATTGCTCATAATCATATCAAGTCAATCACACGACTTCCTAAATTCATTTATGTAGTTCCATTGTTTTTCACTTGATTTTCACTTGATTTGATTGGTAGTATTATTTTCCATATTTCGGGTATGAGTGATGAATCATTCCTATTGCATGTGTTGGGTGTAGATTCGATGAACAAGGATTCAGTAATCAACCTCTCTCTCCACCTACCTAGATTACTTTTTAGAATTTTAACCCTCTCCCACCCTATTGTGTGGTTGTGTGCTAATGCATGCATTGCAATTGCTGAGCTTTCTTCTAAATTACTTATCTTCTCTGGGTCAACCATTCTTACCTTAGCTAAATTCTGACCTACTAGTTTGACCTATGTAGTTGACCTCACAGTCATTGCAGGGTATTTTGTAAATTATATTATTTTGTCTAATTGGGTCCACTGGGTCCTTTAACCTACAGAGCTTGTCCCTGAGTGAGTTTGTAGGTTCAAACGCCACCCTTATTCCTACGTAGGGTCTCAGATGTGACCTCTTTATATGGTATAACTGTAGATGACTTATATTCTCTCTTATTTATGTTATTATTACTAGTTTCACAATTCTTTTTATTTTTCTTTTGGCGTTTTTCAATCTTCCTGAAGAATTTTAGAGGATAGTTATTTAAAACCAACGCCTCTTCTATCTGTTTTATTTCATCATTTAGGTCTTTTTTTGTGCTACTTAGTGCCATTGCTCGGTTTGTTAAACACTTAACTAAGCCTGCCTTAACAGTTAAAGGATGAGATGAATCAAAGTCTAAATATCTATCATACCTATAATTTGGAAAATATTACTACCAATCAAATCAAGTGAAAATCAAGTGAAAAACAATGGAACTACATAAGTGAATTTAGGAAGTCGTGTGATTGACTTGATATGATTATGAGCAATAAAATGTGCTTGAAACGTCATCAGTAAACATTACTGTGTAAAACTGTGACACTTTATCAAAACACTCTACTACAGTGCACAAGTTTTATTCTTATATCAGGGTGAGTCTTTACTTATATTAAGGCTCCAAGGTCTGGGAGAGTCTAGTGTTCACCTATATTCAGATCATCCATTACACATTTCGCGAATTAAGTTGAATTCAACTGAAGTGTGTAATTAACCTCGAAGGATAGATATTAAAACCACTGGTTCACACAATAATCACTGGAATGAATTTTTCAGAGTAGAGCATTCGTAGAAACATGATCACGCAACGTTAGTAACAGAGATATCTCCAGTAGTCACTACCATATTTCAAGAATCCTACTAAAGTTTCGTCATGAATATTCTTCATACGGTGACATGATGCAAACCATCTGTCAAGATTTTATTCGATAATTTCGCTAAAACTTCTGATCAGCTGATATCTCAAAGTACGAAAAAGTCATATTTGTAGAAATAATAATTGACAAATAATTCCAACATCTCACTGGACAGATTGGAAATAGTGGGAGAGAAAGCATCTTAACTATGAATAATGGAGTGCATCTGGGATTTAAAATCATTAACATAATCACCACAAGAAGTTCACTGGAGAGTCTCTTCTCGATGAATTGACTTTTTAAGCTGCACAATAGAATTCAGAAAGGTTCTGGACAGTGACAGAGGGAAGAAAATAAACCAGCTGACAGATGTTCTGAACTAGTTCAAAAATGGAACGCTTATTACGGGGGAGATCATGTTTACGTCACCATCCAATTCCTCAGAGTGCTGTTTCTCATTTCGTCACCACAAAGCCATCCGCTCTCTAATTCCGTGGAGATAACTGCCCATATATAATTCCCTGTCTCATCAAGACTGAAATCCTTCATATTATTTCCATCCTCATACGTACACCCATTTGACAATTACTTGATTCGGCGATTATCTATGAGAAAAGAGATTTATGTCTATCCATACAGAACAGTGATTTCATGTGATACAAGCACATTCGAACTTTTTAATTTGTCCGACTTATTAGAAGTCTGATCTCACTGATATCATCCTTATATCTCTGCAATATCCTGTCTGCAGCCAAAAGAATTCACAAAGACACATTGCGAACATCTTCATTGGCCTGAGTCATTCATTGTCAAACACAACATTTATCCTTCATGGTGTCACACACACACACAAGAGACTACTCATATCATTTGTAATACTTCATTGAGTTCGAAAGCATACAAAATATCACTAATGAATTATTATTCGTATGCCCAACTGATTGGTGAACCTTTCAAGAATATGCATTCAGGTGACGCATTCGCGCTCCACTGAAACCTTTCACAACTATGCCTCTCTCTTTCAAAATTATATGAGAATGTGAGTCTCTGAACAGACCATATTTCTCTGACACCGTAGATCGATTGGGGCACTCACTTATGCATGTGGTATGCTAGGCTGAAAATTGGATGACCGTTCTCACATTAAATCTTAATCACTGACAAGATATTTGTTGTATTCAGAAAGGGTAAATCGTCTTTTGACCACTGTATTACTCCTCTTCTTCTTCTCCGCTTTCTCAGAAATGTTCCAGTGTAGAGTCAGTTTGAAAAACAGTGATATATATATATATTAATTTACTTTTGATGGTGTTGATGTTTACCGGTATTTTTTGTTTGTTTTTCTTATTACAGAATACGAATATCGGTGTGAATGTCTATGGAAGTAATGGCGCATTTCATATGAGAAAAAGAAAGAATGATTAACATATCGTCATGAAGAGGAACTAGAAATCACAAAATTCAAAATTAAATTAAGATGCCTACAGAGTGACATTTTTTTCAACTGCCTGCCAATACAGATAAGCCGAAAGAAGTATTTTACAAAGCAGACTGGTGATTTGTTTCGTTGAAGAAAAATGCTAAATTACTTTCGAGTAGGCCAAACAGGTTGATCGTACAAAACCAGATGATAAACGCTATGGTAAATTCTACGGCATTGAAATCCATCCACCAAGAGATCTCGTGGTGATTATTAGCAGAAGTGAACAATAACTGAAAACAGAGAAAGAGAAAGGTTATTGACAGAGATGAGCGAATACAGGCGATCATCTCAAATGTACAGCAATTCAAATAAATTATAATAATCTAGTCAATGTGATTTTGTTTCCATATGCTGAAATAAGGACACCTGAACCAATAAAGAATTCTCTAAACATTTACTGTCGATTTTCAGATCAAACATGAGCAGGTGTTTGCGTGTTTCCAATATTGTAGTGGGAATTCGGTTCACACCTTGAAGAAGATTCCAGTTTTAGCATGGCGGGTCTAGTGTGTCATTATTCATTTGTGATTTGTCAATCTCAAATGCACAGTGAGGTTGTAGGAAATTCCTAACTGTAAGTGCGGATGGCTGGTGAGGGAACATGAAATCAGTGACAAATAGCATCCCATCTAATTAATACAAGCTGCCTTATAATGCAGCCATTTCCTACACACCCAAACACAACCCGAAATCATATGAGACAATCACTATGAGTGGGTTGTCGTATTATTCAGAACTCGCATAAATTCGAATCATGATTACTACATTGCAGTGAAGAAACGGGAATTCAGCAAACGTCCAATTACTTAGAAATCGGTCAAGTGCAAAAGTGTACAACGTCATCTACTATGGAAAAGCACTCTCAAATATCGTGGATGTTTTCACGTTTCTAGTGATGTAATATGAACGCAAATTGACTATGCAATACTGTTATTCACACTGCAATTCTGCAACTATCAAATAACTGATGTGATTCGTGTAATTTACTCGCCAAAATAAACATGGTTGATACAGCAATAAAATGACAAACTTACGAAGAGTATGAATAATATAGAGAAAGCTACTGCCAGAGTGAAAAATATCTGCGTGAAAAATACGAGGAGAAAGAAGTAAATCGTGAGGGAAGAGGTAAACTCACATGTTATGTTAATCTATGCAAAATACCACATAGGCATATCAAATGATCTGAGATCTGTGGACACTGACTATTATGGAAACATGCTGACAGTTGAATCACACCTATCAGCGATACTGGCTGCATGGAGAGAAACTGATATATGCGAATATATGTCATTCACTCAATATAAACAACTACTGCATCACTTCACATTTCTTATCTGACAACAGAAATGTCATTATTCACGAGGCCACTTTGACTGCAGTCGCATCTCTGCTAGTCCAATATATATTCCGTGGAATGTGACAGTCATACCAGTGAATTGTTGCCAAACGAGCTATAATCCATACATCGACGTGCCAAAGAAATTTACTGTAGACGGGGTTAGCTGCTAATATATCAAATTGCTCATCACTCTTCCAATCAAAATATAGAATTCGAAGAGACAGCATGAACGACAAATGGACCGGGATGAAATGATGCCATTCTTTATCATTTCACGCCTTACACTCAGCTGGCTGAAACCTGATCAGTCCAAAAATATGGAGTACACGTAATATGCCATGTAGGTTTGAGGCGATGATAAGTAGTAGTGTTATTTTCTCAGAAGGATGTAAGCTGTCGAATATGCCCAACAGTCAAGAGTGTTGACTATTCATAGGATGGCCAGTAGAATATTCTTGAAAAGAAACTCACTGTTAGCTGTTTCGAATGTAAACACTATTTGACATGCATGACATTGAAGATGCAATCGGTTACCTAACTGCTGAAAATTAGCTTTCGCAAACTTGATTTTGTTAGTTTAGTGAGCAGGATGGTCGAAGGTCCACCACTGTCTCTTTCTGCTCACATAGTTTTGATTTGAATCATTTGATGGAGACTGCCTGAGGAAATTGGAGCGATGCAGGTTTCCGCTGGCATGCTTCTCTTAATATTCTCGCAATATAAATATCATCATTCGAGGAATTCTTCACTAATACTACCATCAAATATTCCTTGCCACCACACTAGGAGTGTGTTGAAATCTTCCATGTGATTTATACCGGGAAGAGACTGTGAAATGATAAGAGCAACGTTAGTCTTAAAGTGAACAGTGTTCATATAATGCACAGACGATTCAGTGGAAAGCATCGCATAATAGTTTCCACTTGTCCAGAATCTTTATATGCGCTAGCAAGTGACAGTAGGTCGTGCGACACATAGATGTCTGGCTTAAAGCGCAAACCGATTCCTTATCAAATCTCCCACTCGTTTCATTCACGAAATGACATCATCTCATCATGTTATACTTGCTGTCCCTGCTTCGCTCTTCCTCACGGGAGGAATCAAATGAGATTCCAAAGTGTGGAATCAATACTCGGATTCAGATGCAGTGGGATATTTCTGAATGAAGCGGAGATTTCATAAGTTTTGACAAATAACTTAGGCAAATAATTCATGCAATATAAGTGATAATTCACACATTTACATCTTGCTTGGAGAACATATAGAAAACGGTCGAGACGACTCCCACTATCTCTGACGTCCATGTCACCGAAAGAAACACTATCACCCCCTTCAGATTCATTCGAGGCATGAGCATAGCCAACGCAACTATTGGAATTTCCACGACAAGTATACAGTCCAGAGATATGAGTCCAGCTTTCAGTCCAACAGGTGACAAAAGAGCAGCCAATCCCACAGACAACAGCACAATCTATGACAAAGGAGAAAGCGAAATGAGAACATGTGATCACACTGGATAGATTCATAGACATATAGAAACACATATATTTACAATGAATACTGAAAATACAGTGAATGCTCAATCCCGCATGAACAAACAGATAATCCACATTCTCATCACTCACAATCAATGACAAATAAACAATTCTCTCGAAGTCACTGTCATCCTGTGAACACTGGGTCATCCTAGACATGTCGACATTAAATACCTCTACATTCTGCAATTAGCATCATGGGTTGACTAATCACCGCCTGACAACTAGAATGGCTAAGGTTTCAACAGTTGATAATTTTATTACCTCATCATCCATCGTTGAAGATGATGACGATGTATTCTAATGAAGTTCTTTCTGATCTAATAGAACCATAATCTGAATATCGGAGCTAGTATTCCCTGTCCCTCTCTTGGATGGGACCTGTCAACGGTAGAGTCACTTGAGATGTTGAAACCACGTCCGTCAACACGTAAATATCACTTTAGTTCAGAAAACACTTCGTCTGCTTTCTAAAGAAACTGTTTTAAAAGTTCATTCATTCAACTGTTTGAATGAAGTAAACTGTCGATTGTCTAATCGTGGGTCATGTAGAATCAACTTCTCGAGACCTCCAGTTTATTCGTATCTTCAAGCTGTCCCTCAATATACACTTCCTGCTAATGCAACATTTGGATTTACGTTTCCACATTTACGAATATCTAAGAGACAACTAGTCCAAGCATTCAGGTCAAGTAGTAAAACCACGCAGTCATTGTCACATAGCCAATAAGTGAAATACTGAGAGTGATGTGTGATGTGAATCACAGAGATGATCACTTTGACGAGGTAATCGTTGGTCTAGACGCTTTCACATTCCACCACAAATGACACCCATTCATTTAAAGACAAGTTAGCCTAAATCCTCACAAATTTAAACAGTGATAAAAAATGACACTTACCACAATTGAAAGCATTACATGGGCAACGACTGGCTGCGATCGAATTTTTGGCACGAATACGAAGAGAAGTAGCACTAAGAGACCGCTTCCTCTGAAATGAATTCAAAAACATCAACAATTCGTTTCAGATATTACATAGTTAATCGGAATTGTGCGTTATTTGCTTAGTGCATCACAGGTCATACTAATCAAATATTCATGAGTTGCATTTTCAATAGAAATGGTTTTCAGTGTTATGATCTCTGTATATCGACTCCATTCTTCGGTTGCGACGTCAACTTTCCATTTGTCACAGGCTTCATTCGCCCGGTGCTTCAGGAAATCACTCGTTCGTTTTCACTGTAGGCGGGAATCTCTGATTCGATGATGCAGTGAACCTCACCGTTTTCTAAGGGACGGAAAACATAAATGCTACAGTACCTGGCTTAATCTCTCTGCTGAGTCGACAAATGAGTGAAAACAACTCATCGATTGTGGTTTACAAATGATATGGGAAAATGAAAGTAAGTCAGAGGAGATTGCTGTATTTGAAATTTTCCCTTTCTCAAGAGCCCTGGAAATGAGGATAATTTAACTAAAGGTTAGACAAAGCGAATTTAGTTAAGGTTGTTGTCGAATCGAAAATATTTTATGATCGGTAGAAGGGCCAGTTTGAAAGGAGTAAAAGCTGAAACAAGCAAAATGTCCGAGTTTTTAAGTGACGAAATCGAAGTGTCACTGCAGAGATAACCTGCACCAAAATGTTTTCATCAGTGTGGATTTTATGAATTTCGAAATATTTGCAAACCAGATGTTCTGTAACGTCTGGGTGTATAACTTACTAACTGTCTAACACACAACTTCTCCACAAACACTCCCTGAATACCGAAACCATATGAAATGCAAGGCGTATAGTGAGTGTGGAATTTGTATGAATCTGAGAGCAGAACTGCATCAATTTATTTTGAGTGAGATGAAATATTTCCAAGTTTCTTCATTCACCATTTTCAGACAGTGGACTCTGCCATCGATGTCTTTCCGACACAGGAGAAATTATGAATTCACTGGAAGTGTGTTCAGATCAAACAGTGTTCAAATATGGAGGAAATATTCCCACGTGAAACAGATAGTTTTGTTGTGGTTGTGTTCTCTGAGCTGGATGGTTTGGTTGCGAAGCTTTCATTGCTCTACTGAGCAACATCTTCAGCGCATACTTCGATGTGAAGTGAGCTTTTAGAATTCTCTATGAGTTTATTAGTCATCTCTTCTGGTAACCTTGAACGTGATTGGTTGTTTTCGTGTGACATTTCATCCCCTAGTTTGCTTGTCTCGATGCTGGCTTCTTCTTTGGTCTGAATGTCGTTAGTCATTCCTTCTGCTAACCTTGAACGTGATTGGTTGTTTTTGTGTGACTTCTCACTTTCTAGTTCACTTGTTTTGGTGTTGACTGTTTCCTTGACCTGAAGTTTGACTTTGTTTTTGTGTGAATTTCTTCGTACGGATTGGTATATTTTGTCAATCTCTATGTGTCTATTGATTGCTGATTCATTTGAATACCAGGCCTCTAGGAATTCTCTGGCATTTTTGCAGTTCCCTTTGTCTAAGATTTGCACATTGTCCCATCGAATTGGTGCCCGTGGTTGTCTGCATGTAGTGATATGAGGGAGTGTATGTCGTGTCTTTTGACAGCTAGTTTGTGTTCGTGAATGCGAAGACGAAGAGGGCGTCCACTTTGACCAATGTAATGTTTGTCGCAGTCGTTGCAATTTATCTTGTAGATGACGTTAGTTTTGTCTTCTTTTGCCGTTGAGTCCTTTGGCTTACATAGAACTGAGTGTAGTGACTTTGTTGGTTTATGAGCGACATCAATTCCAAAAGGTTTGAATAGTTTGCATTCAGACATTGCAGCACTCCCGCCTTGAGGAAAATTGAAGAAAATCATCTTATGGACGTCTTCCAAAGAAATGGATACCCACGAAACTTCATCAAAAGACATCTACCCCCAGCTCAACCAACCAAATCAAAGGCCACCAGCGAAAACACAAAGAAAGTCGTCCTACCATATATAAAAGATATCTCCGAAATCACTGCAAGACTATTCAAACCTTTTGGAATTGATGTCGCTCATAAACCAACAAAGTCACTACACTCAGTTCTATGTAAGCCAAAGGACTCAACGGCAAAAGAAGACAAAACTAACGTCATCTACAAGATAAATTGCAACGACTGCGACAAACATTACATTGGTCAAAGTGGACGCCCTCTTCGTCTTCGCATTCACGAACACAAACTAGCTGTCAAAAGACACGACATACACTCCCTCATATCACTACATGCAGACAACCACGGGCACCAATTCGATTGGGACAATGTGCAAATCTTAGACAAAGGGAACTGCAAAAATGCCAGAGAATTCCTAGAGGCCTGGTATTCAAATGAATCAGCAATCAATAGACACATAGAGATTGACAAAATATACCAATCCGTACGAAGAAATTCACACAAAAACAAAGTCAAACTTCAGGTCAAGGAAACAGTCAACACCAAAACAAGTGAACTAGAAAGTGAGAAGTCACACAAAAACAACCAATCACGTTCAAGGTTAGCAGAAGGAATGACTAACGACATTCAGACCAAAGAAGAAGCCAGCATCGAGACAAGCAAACTAGGGGATGAAATGTCACACGAAAACAACCAATCACGTTCAAGGTTACCAGAAGAGATGACTAATAAACTCATAGAGAATTCTAAAAGCTCACTTCACATCGAAGTATGCGCTGAAGATGTTGCTCAGTAGAGCAATGAAAGCTTCGCAACCAAACCATCCAGCTCAGAGAACACAACCACAACAAAATCATCCACCTGAGCTACAATCTTCTCTATTATATCTAGATAGTTTTGTAATGGACCAACCAGTATTGCTATCACTGACCAATTAGTGCATCCACTCATTGGAAACAACTCCAACTGCGTGATGCTATGATCGTTTGAGATACGTAGGTAACACCTTTGGAAATCATTAAATGTAGAGTCCCACCTGAAAATCTTCGCCTGATAAAAAACATACCCAATGGTGTTAGGCTTTGCAAATATGTTGAAGACTATTCGAATAATTTGATGTTTATTAACTGGTTTGTCGGACGACAACCAGATGATAGACGAAAACCAAATATCACCAGAAAGCTTCGCATTAGGACAGATGGCCTTATTATCATTGTCATTATTATACGGTGAATCTCTTTGTCACCAAAGTGACTGAAGTTAAGACCCGAATTAACTTGGCTGAACATCTATTACCCGGAGTCGAAGTGGGCCACAGAAGGTTGAAATTGGTTGTAAACTGACTTAGGTTGATCCACTGTCCAGTCGTAAGTAGTCCGACGAATGCGGAAAGTGTAAGCTAACAACTCAGGCCTCCTCCATGGTTGTTTATATATAAACTTGGTCCTGTGTGACTAGCTCTACTGACCGTCAAATAAAATACGAAACTTCCCAGTGCATGTCTGAACATAATCAGACGTGGTTATCAAGATGATACAACGATTCACTAAGATCAAAGCAAATGATTAAATTTGTAGACACTGAGAAGACATTTATTGAGTACACAATATCTGGACACCGTTTCACAGAACATTAGTAACACAGAAGACTTCAGTAGTCATGGACATCACAATAATCAATATCATGTGTCAAGAATTCAACTAAATTTTCATCATGAATATCATTCATATGGTGACATGATGCAAACCATTTGTCAAGATTTTATTCGATAATTTCGCTAAAACTTCTGATCAGCTGATATCTCAAAGTACGAAAAAGTCATATTTGTAGAAATAATAATGGACAAATAATTCCAATATCTCTGACGACAGATTGGAAATAGTGGAAGATAAATCGTCTAAACTACAAATTAATGGGTGCATCTGGACCCTAATATCGCTGACATAATCAGTACAAGCAGTTCAGTGGAGAGTCTCTTCTCGATGAATTGACTTTCTTAAGCTGCACAATAGAATTTAGCAAGGTTCTGAACAGTGACAAAGGGAAGAATCACAACACACATCCACAGTTTCTATTATTATTCAATGCAAATGAGAAGTCGAATATAGGAGATAGAATTACGCAAAAGTGATAAGTCTGTATTTCAGACAGTATGCGAAAACAGAGTGCAGAAGTTTTCCACGTTCCAAAATATTTCATCTTCCTACAGGATTTACATGTTTAGTGATAATCCGAAGTATGTCGTGTGACATAGCGTTGTTTCATATGAAGAGAGAACCAACTATGTACAGTTTTATTCTTTCATTTTCTCGAAGAACTGAGCAGCCTTCCGTTGAAAACTAATTCAATATGTGGGCGAGTACAAGTAGTGATCATTTGATACAACTGCATGGTCATAGCAATCAGAAATGCTGTAGAAGTTTGGCATTTCAGTGGATGGAAACTCTGGTAGACCATCGATTTCAGCAGGTCACCTTTATGAAAAGGTGGGATATATGATTTAACAGGTGTATTTTAATCAGGATGCATACAGAAAAGCAAAGAGGATTTCATGTTACCTAGCAGTTCTGGAGGAGAAGTGAGTCAGAAACGGTCAAGTGAGTGAAGTAATCAAACATATTTAACTGAAAACAATAGGATTCGCGTTGAACGATGCATATATCTGGCTCCACAAGAACAGGTGAACTGAAGTATGCAAGTAGAAGTGGTCAGATGTGAGATCTCGTCCATTAGGCTCCTCCACACCAGTAGCTAACTGATGAACACCACTCTTAGCGTTTCTGTGAAGAAAGTTCTCCTTGCTGAAACTGCAATTCCTCACCTAAGAACATCATCAACTAGGCTACAGTGAAAGTCAAAGTTCATCTAAGCTTTCATATTTTGCACGGATCACGTGTTCAGCTTTCGATTTCTTGGCTTGACCTCCTCCACATTAGGCCTCGGTGAATGTCTCTTTTACAAGATTTATTTCTGAAAGCTCTAATTCTTCTTCCAGAGCAGTTTAGCTACAGATGCATAGGACGCGAGTGGGTAGAGAAATATTTTGGCTCAATTCACGTTCATTTGGTATTCAGCTGTAGAAACTTATCAGTTGAATGCTCAATGTGGTTCTCTTATTGATCTATCTTCCTTAAGACTCGTGGGTTCTTCGTGTAAATTCAACCTCATGAAAAGGCATTGAAGATTCATCTTCTACTGAAACAGTGAGACCTGTCGGTGGATTACAGCTGTTGAACATGTGTAACACTACTAATTGTGATCACGACTATCATCAGGGTTAATAAAAATATCATCCACTTATCTAGGACACAATTGAAACCTATCAATATTTAACTTACGTGGACCATTCCTGTGACTTGTCATGAAACAGGCTGCTAGCAACGAACCCAAGTGAGATCTCATTGAAATCCAATAATTTTGTCTGTAGAAGATGTCGTTGTTCGTGAATGGAACATAGTATTTCCTTTGTTTCCATGTGCATGCATATCAAAATTTACATAGTAACTTTTCTCATCTCATTAGGTGTTTCTGTGGACCTTATTCAACTTCTTATATGCACTCATTAATATAACCAACCATCTTGTGACGATCCTTCCATTTTTACCGTTTTAATCGTTGCATCTAGGATTCCTACCGATGGATCCTTCTTAATGCGACTATTCAAGTAAAAAAAGCGAACTATTTGAAAAAAGACTCTTCTCTGAACTGCTTGTATTTATGTTGTCAACGATGTGACGACTCAAATGCACCCTATTATTTATACCTTAGACGATTTACCTTCCATCATTACCAATATCTCGAGCGAGAGGTTTGAATTATGTATCAATAATCATTTTTACAAATATGACTTTTCAGTACTTTGAGATATCAGCTGATCAGAAGTTTTAGCGAAATTATCGAATAAAATCTTGACAAATGGTTTGCATCATGTCACCATATGAATAATATTCATGACGAAACTTTAGTTGGATTCTTAACATATGGTATTGATTATTGTGATGTCCACTATTGCTGGAGACTTCTGTGTTACAGATTTTCTGCGATCGTGATTCTACAAATACTCTACTCTGGAAAATTCATTCCAGTGATTATTGTATGAACCAACTGTTTTGATATTCTTGGAGCAAAATGTGAATTCACTAATATGAATAGAGATGAACAGCAGACTTTCCCAAAACTAAAGGCCCTTATATAAATTAAGACTGTCAATTCTTGACAATTCAGTAAATGCTAATTTAGTAATCGAGTGTGCTGTGAAGTGGATTACTGCTCTGTATCACAAATGAATTCCACTTGTCAAGGTGTGATGAATTCAATCGAAAATTCGATAAATAATGTTGAGCAGAGAACTTACATAATAATAAACTTTACCCAAGAATTCATTGCGAAGAATTTCCAAATCACGTCCCTACAACCAGGATAAAATTTCATTGGAAAATTTTTTCTGTTCTTACACGAAAGTGAATAAGAGAACAACACCAGCTGTCACCATTATCATAAGAACTGTATCTATTAGGATCTAAGAATAAAATTACTCACTCATCAATCCATTTGCATCTTACCCAAATGTAGAAACGTGAAGGGGTTCGCTGTAACCTCTCGGTGGTATACTCGGAATTCCCATACGATGCATAAAACCGTGACATTTTCCAGTGAGCTGCAAATTTACGAAGAAAATGATAGAAAACAACTACGCAGAAGTAACTTGATCACCTCAGAATATACATGATGAAAATGGACACATAGATTAGAGTTACTGTATACGCCAACCGAAAATATGATGTGGATATGACTGTCAGATTATTTGAACATAATTCAGGTTCCGTAACACTTGAGAAATACACCTGTTTGCGAATGGAAGAGTGTGCTCTACGAAATTGAGTGGGTTGGAGAAAATCTCATTTGTCTTTCTCACACACGATATCAACTTTGAGGAAACAGCCTACTGGAGTTTCTCTTCTGCATCATCAGAGAAAAACTGGTTTCATTTGGGCATATGTACAGAGTCAGTGTATGCATACAAGTATCCGACGATGACACCTTGCTACAAGACTGAGGATGATAAATGCGAACATCAGTTCGCTCTATCACACGTCACAGATTTCTGAGAATAAAAGATATCTAATCATCACACGCTAACATACCACATTGATTTGATCCATAAAACCCAATTAAATGTGATTGAGCGTTATTCATTTATTAATACTCAAATGAAATATCTCAAACATGATCAAAGTCAGACTAAAATCGTAATCTTGCTATTCATATTTGAGCAAACTTAGTATTAAATCAAATCGGTAGCGAATGAGAGATTATATGCAGCTGAAATTCACTTACTTGTTGTACCTCCGAGCTTCGAATTTACGTCCGTTCGAGAATATTCTCACGTATTTTCTCATTTATATATATGTATATATTCCGACTTCTTTGATGATTATTGACGCATTTTTACATATTGAAGGATCATAGTCCATTCTCACTCTAAATGTGATTCCACTTCACACAAAATGACTTTTTTCACATAATCGTCTTATTATGCATGTTGTTCTCATGTGGTTGTTTGTATGCAAGTGTGTAAGTAACACATTGCAACAGTAAGCACATTTAGTTATCTAAGAATTCAGTCAGTAGGCATATACTAATTACTTCATTTGAGAAGGCTATTGACTGAAGAACGACGCTTGTTTTGAATGGAAGAAGCAATTCGTGTCGAAATAATGGATTTGATTCCTGGTTCATTTAGAGGGTTCTCCACGTAATTGTGTTCTTTGAGTTAGGTCAATTAATTGTGAAGCCGTTATCAATTTTACAGAAAACATTGTCTGAGTTGGATTCAGAAGGTGTCTAATTTTGTCTGGCTTTATTGATTAAAATGAATAATAGGGTGAGAACAACCATAGTTATACTCGAATTTCTCAAACACTCAAATGGCTCACATCGATTTGTAGTAATTTTTCATTCCGAACACGTAGTTTGTATTAACAGTTTATCTGGTTTATTGAATGATCCCAACAAAACTATGAAAACAACTTTGAATCGAATTCCCCTGTCTCACGAGCTCGTCATAATTTGAGTACAGATACCGTTTGTGTGATTTCATTTACAGAAGTAGGACAATTGCACGTTTATGGGTGAATCGGAATAGCCACCACTAACATTATTTGGTTGGAAGGAGTGACCAAGAGACACATAGAGAGAGTGTGTGTGAAGAGGTTAATATTTCTTGACTTGAATTTTAAGATCCCTCTTCACAAGGATTTCTAAACCACTCCTGTTCCAACTCGTCTTTGATGAAATGTAGGTCACATATTTCTCAGCTACTTCCCTAGTCTTTCATTTTTCCGGTGCGACGCAATTTTTCAGCTGGAAATCCAAAATAAACTTAGAACAAGTTGGATTTCAAGTCCAAAGTCACCATCGTCTAGCTTTCAAGAAAGTGACAGGCGAAAAATAGCTTTGATAAACGCATGTATATCGACCTAATTGTGTCTGTATAAGACGTAAACTTGGAATCCTGGATGGGGTGTTCTTATCAGACTAACCAGACAATTAATGGGTGGCAGTATTTTTCAAGCTGATTGTGAAAAGTGAATAGTTTCTGAAACGTTGTGCAGAGAATTAAAGTGTTTTGGTAATTCATAAACTAGATTTCACCTTATTAGTCACATTCTCCATACACTTAACCGTTTCTGTCGCCAACAACTGCGGTAATCTACATACAGCACTGTGCAGTTTGAATTCAATTGTACCAGATCCGTTCTCGCGATATCATGTGGAAGTAAATGTAAGGGTCAAATTGAAAGTACATGATTCATGTGTGAAAGGATATTGATGAACACTGAGGTTATTTCTTAAGATATTGGTGGGTTGCAAAGATCGTGTAGGATGGTGATCAGCCTAATACCATCAGAAGAAGAAAGAAGAAGAAGGAAGGATTGGTCATTCTCACGTGATACACCCATGTTAACAATATTGACATATCCATTGTCGGGAACTCAATCCTCACTCCCGACTGGATGGACATCATCGAACTATCTGCCTGCACATTGTAATACCGACAACATGATTTTCGTTACTGACAAACTGAATGGATGAATAACTTTCGAGTCTTAGCACAATTAGCTGCTGATTTCATGTCATCATCAATTTCCTCAGTTGTCACGCAAGTAGTCGTTTTCATTTTATGCTCAAGAGCTTCGTGTAGTGTAGTATGTTGACGCTGAGACACCAGTTGAGTAGTCCGACTGTGGCCAGATCTTCTATTGAGACATTTTCATAGCCCTCCAATAAGCTCCTGTATGCAGCTTTCCGATATGACAGACACATCGGATTAACGATATTCAGATTCCTTGAATAAAATACTTCATGTTTAAGGATTGGGTATTCAAGATTTCGGATGGACGATTTCAGCATGAGCCGACATCAGTTAGAAAACCACTGCAAAACCTGGAAGTAGTGGGGATCTGTTTCCTCCTAGTGTGGGGCTATTCATCAGTACGCATCCACTGAGGTTCGTACTCAGGACCCTCTGGTTACAGGGCAAGCTAGCTCGTAGACCATTGAGCCACTTGGACCCGATCCAATGGCCCATGAATTGAAGATTTCAGTGAGATGTGTATATTCGAACAAGGACACATTGACTAATATTAAGATTCCTGACAAGTTATTCATTTTTCCGGACGCGTCACAACAAATACGAAACCAATGAATATCTGTTTATTTGGATAAACTAAAGGTTCTACGCTTTTCTAAGTGGAAGATGTCACCTTCATAATGTTAATCTATAAAACTCCCAACCTATACCATACAACCTAAGCGTGAACATCTCACTTGGAAAATATCTTCCATATGGAATCGGAGGTATGTTAAGACGTTGGCAATGAAATTATATCAAGAATGGAAACTTAACGTCGATTTCTTTCTCGATATCACAGCTACAGCTGAATGCATGTTATTATATAACTCTTTCTAATGCTAACAACTTTGGTACTACCTACCAGAATCATAAAAGTACTATTCGTTTACCCATAAGAAAACTCCATTTCCAATCCCAGACCTACTGAATGAGTTCAAAATGATCTTTTACACAATGCTCAACCAGTTTATTGTGCTACTGTGTTAGAACGTTTAACAACTACTTGACAACTCAGAAGACTGAAAGCGTTGCTATGTGCAGTGGTCAGGATTTCACTTGAATTCGCCTTATTGCTGATATACTTGTAGTCAGTGACCGTAGAGTTCAAAGATTAAGCTGATTATCTTCTAAGTATAACAATGTGAGAATATTCAGCTGTTCAAGTGATTGTGATCAGCCAGTCAATATATGACTGACTGGACATCACAACTATCCAGGAATCATTAACTATTTATCTGTCCCAGTCATTTCTCTTGTTTTATAGGTATGAGCTACAAACTTCATTTATCTGGGAATTGCTCAGAAGTATCTCTGATTTGAATAATGTTTCACTTCAGGTCGGTTGCGTTCTATGAGCGGGATATTGTAGTGATGGAGCTCCCGTTGTCATTCTAGACATCTTTAGTGCACACTTCAATAATTATTCTCCATCAGCTTACTGTTATTATCTATTATTATTACTTCCTTGTGTTCCGAGTGGAAAACAGGTCTTCAATAGCATATCTCCACTTTCTTCCGTTTTCTGCCATCATCTTCAGCTGGGTCCACCATTGTCCATAATCTCTCATCTCCTCCTATCACGATCCCCTCCATTCCTCCCTCGCACTGACCACACACTAGTCGCTTCCCGTTGTGACTCCACTCGAACAATGGCCTGCATTGCACACGATGTCATTCGACGGCCTTCTCAAGGAATGCCCCATCCATCTCCATTTTCCTCTTAATAATTTTTGAGAAACCGGCTCTTGGTTGGTTTGTCGCCCAAAAATTCTCTTTGCTGATTCTTTCTGGCCATTTGATCCTCAGTGTGGAAGCAGTGAATAGGGCAGCTGTTGCTAAAAGTCTGCACTGATGTGTTGAAAATCCTTTTCGTCACGTGAAGTGTAAGTTTCTGATACATATAGAACAACTAAATAATTTCACATTTGTGTTGAAAACCTGAATGTTGTTGTTTATGTTGGCTGAGTGCAGACGATTTCCAAACTGGTTTCAGGTTGATGAAGGCGTATCTTGCCTTTCCGATTCTGACTTTGACGTCTTCATCCCTGCCGACTGACTTCAGTTGAAATGATGATGTCCAGCTAGGCAAGTGAAAGAAGTAACCTCTTTCAAATTTACCTCTTTGATGGTGATCACTACTGGTTTCTGTTGTTGTTGGTGGTTGGTTAGACTCATCACTTCCGTCTTCTCTATGTTCGCCTGCATTCCTGTCTTCGCTGCACTGCTTCTTCAACCAGTTTGTTGCTTTTCGCCTGTATGTCTTCTAGTTTTTGTGACATTAGACATAAATAATCATCTTACTCTTGTATTCACTTTGAGTCCAACGGTGAGTCTTCCATTGTGGATCATCTGACACGTGGCATTGTCATCGGTTCAATTTACTCCCACATTTTCACTCCCTACTGTATGCTACATGATTCAGTCACCCATAATTAAGCGGCTTTGTCTTATTTCTGTCATTTTCCACGTTCCTTTGAGATTCTTTCTTTGGTTACCATGATTATACAAAAACGAAGTCATCATTTGAAAACCAAAAACTATCCGATTCCTCTGCTATTCAAGTCTTTGACTCACCCAACTGCGTGCTACACTAGATGTGTATTGTCAGACTAAACCACTTCTTCCTCCAGCTTAAGTAAATTCTACTGCTCCTGATCACCTTACTGACACAGTAAGGCTGTATCCCACAATAGTATTACTCGAAAGGATTGAAAATGGTGCACATAGTACGCTTCTCCTACGATGAAGACGGTTGTGCTGGGGACGAAGACAAGAGGGTGAGCGAAAGTGGTTTATGTAAGCGTGTAAAGTGCTGGTGAGTAGAAGACATGGCAGATGTTGATAAAGCAGCTGTTGGCAGCGTTCGGCATTTCGATGGACAAATATCAGTCAGTCCTAAGGTACCATAACACAAAAGCAGGATCAAACAGAAACCTTCTGATATTGATGAGGAGGCTGACGTTGTCATTCATTTCCCACACCTGATGAAGAACCTGAGGTGCAGTTGTTGGTATTCCAGTTTATTGAGAGTTCCAGACCACATGTCATAGCAAATACAATTGGTTAACGCCGTACAATCAATGTCGTTTTGGTTGCGTTCCTTCTATTCGTATTCGTGTCAAAAATTCGATCACAACCAATTGGTGTCTATGTCATGCTTTCATTTGTGGTAAGTGTCATTAACAAACCCTGCGAAAAATTGTGAGAATTTAGGCTAACTTGTTTTTGACTGAATTGATGTCATTTGTGGTGGAATTTAAAAGCGTCTACACCCACTGCTACCTCGTCAAAGTGATCATCCCTGTGATTCACATCACACATCACTTTCATTATTTCACTTATTGGCGATGTAACAATGACTGCGTGGTTTTACTACTTGCGCATGAGAAAGGACCCGAAAGCTAAGACAAGTTGTCTCTTATAAACTCGTAAATGTGGAAACGTAAATCCACCTGTTGCATTAGCAGGAAGTGTATATTGAGGGAGACCTTGAATGAATGAATAAACTGAAGGTCTCGAGAAGTTGATTCTACATGACACACGATAAGAATTTTGACGATCTCCTTCATTCAGACAATTCAGGAAATAAACATCTATAATAAATGTCCTGTATACCAGGAAGCATTTCGAAGGAATGATCAAACTGTCGTCCCGATATGTCGATTCAACATGACCCATGATAAGACAATCGACAGTCTACTTCATTCACACAGTTGAATGAATAGACATCTAAAACAGATTGATGAGAAATCAGATGAAGCGGTTTTTCAACTGAAGTGATATTCACATGTTGACGGACGCGTTTTGGACATCTCTATTGACTCGCCCGTTGATGTTTTCCATCCAACAGTAGGACAGAGAATACCAGCTCCGGAATTCAGATTATGATTCTATTTGAGGAGGAAGAACTTCATTACAGTTTATCGTCATGATCCCCAACGATGGATGATGAGGTCATAATATTTTCAACTGACGTAGCTAAGTCATTCTAGTTTTCAGGCAGTGCTAACTGCAGTCAAATCATAAAATGAATAATCACACAATCGACCTGTCATTCCGAAACTGGAATCATCTTTTCGGTGTGAACCGAATTCTCTCTACAATTTTGACAACACTCAGACATCTGCTCATGTATGATCTGAAAGGAGACAGTAAATGTGTAAGTATTTCTTTATTTGTTCAGATGTCTATATTTCATCATATGAAAACAGTCCTATCACATTGGCTAGATTATTCTAATTTATTTAATACGGTGAAATATGAATTGCTGTACAGTTGAGATGATCGCCTGTATTCACTCATCTCTGTCAATAATCTTTCTCTTTCTATACTTTGTAGTTATTGTTCATTTGTGTCGATAATCACGAATTGATCGGTTGGTGGATGGATTTCATTGCCGTAGATTTTACCATGGGGTTCATCATCTGGTTTTGTACAATCAACATTTTCGCCGTTTCAGAAAGCAGATTGGCATTCTTCTTCAATGATACAAAACAACAGTCTGGTTTGTGAAATTCTTCCTCCGGCTTATATTTATTGGCAGACAGTTGGATGAGACGATGTCACTCTGTAGGCGTCTTCATTTTAATTTTGATTTTTCTGATTTCTAGTTCCTCTTCATGAGACAATGTTATTCCTAGTTTCCCTTTCTCATATGAAGTGTGCTGTTACTTGCACAGACAATCACACTGATATTCGTTTTCTGTAATAGGAACACAAACAAACTTTTTTCAAAATAACTAATTTCATTAACTAATGAACTAAAATATTCATTTTTGATATGCGTTTATCGATTAAAGTACACTGGATATGATAAAAGTCAGAATGAAAATCATCACATGAATACTCCTTCTTATGTGTGCAACAAACAAGTTATATATTACTGAAATTCACTTAGCTCTTAGCTGAGAATTCTCGTGCATTCGAGAATATTCACAACTATTTTTCCATATATACTTCGATTCTTTGATTCATTATTGGAGCAATTTTGCATATTGAGGAATCATAGTCCATTCTCATCCACAAATTGATTCAACTCCACATGAAATAACTTTTGTCGCAACTATCGTATTGTGTATGGATTTTTCATGTGATTCTTTGTATGTATGTAACACAGGATAATAATAATAACGGTAGTTACAATACAGAATGGAATTCTCAGGATTTGTCACAATATTGTATCTCATTTAGTCAAAATACAAATAGATTATAAACCTAAAACAAAATTAAGCATAGGAATTTGTCCATCTTTAGGAAATAAAGTAAAAATTTTCGTAGTACGAATTGAGAATAAAAAATACAGTAATAATAATGATAATACAGTATTGTCGATTCAGTTTGGACATTTTAGCATGTTATAGAGTATTCAATGTAATGTTCTGTTGATGCAGTATGGTGAGGGGAAATACAAAATTACCAGTCATAACACAGCTTAAATGATGTTCACACTTATTAAAAAATAAACAAATAAAAACACAAAATTCAGATCTTTATAAATATTAGAAGTACAATAAGAATAAAGCTTGATGTTGTAAAGGTGCGGGAAACGGCTTATTTAATAGTGCAAAGGAGCATAGGTGGCCTGCTTGAACATAGGGCTACCAAAAATTCCACCTTACAACATTTTGCAAAATTGCTTTGGTTTGCTCTTTCAATTTTGTTTTAATTTATCAATAATGTGTCCTAATCGTATTATTTATAATCGCGCATTTTTAAAATCATTACAACCTACTGCGTTGTGTCATCCACAAAAATTGAGAAAAAAGCATCACTGTGGATGGCAGCGTGCACTGAAACGTACACAAATTAACCAAATGACTGTTACTGAAGTCGTCAGCACTAATTGTAGATCCCTGTCCAACAAAATGGATTATCTTCAATCCATAATGTATTCTAATGTTTATCGAAATGCTGGCGTTGTAGCAATACAAGAGACTTGGCTGCACCACTTTTATAAACACAAGTTGGTCTACATCAAATCACGTTTGCTTCAACTATTCTAATGACAATATACACTGCATAACCGTCAGGTGTCGCCCAAAACACTCAAGTTAATATTCTTATATATACATAACAAATATCTACATAACACACAATTGTAGCCTTTCTAATATAGTTACGTTTGCAGATGAATTCACTGAATTCGCTGCTCCTGCATTCGGAAACTCATTGTCTATAGTCTGTAGTGATTTTAATTCATGTGATCACAGCCTTCTTACATCACTTGGTCACGAGAATCTAGTCAAATTTTATACACGTCTGGACAAGTCACTAGATCTGGTTTTCATAAACGACCGTGATGTATCTGAAACCCGAAGGAGAGCTCCTTTGCTTAACTCTGACAACTGCATTATTCGTATTTTACCGAAAGTGTACGGCAAATTACAACAAAAATTAATTAGTCATTTAACAAAGAAGATACATGAACGTTCATATTCCCATGATAACATTCTAGCACTAAGAAGCATGTTGCATGATACCAACTGGGAACTATTTACTGACGATAAGTTGGATGCTACTGTCTCTAATATAACCAATTACCTGAAGTTTTGTTTGGATATTTGCTGTCCATATGAAACACTGTTTCCGAGATTTGACAGAATCTCTTCTTTGCAGCTGAAAAAACTTAGAAGACAAAACGAGAAGTTGTATAAGAACTGTGATTATACTAGTGTACGTAAAATGAACACCCTTATAAAATTGAAATAGAAAGGTTGAACAGACTATATAGTGAAAAATTTTTAACATTTGGAAACTCTTCAATAAATTTACAAGTTAAAAACAAATGTCTGTTGATGCTTATTCTGATGTTAATGCTTTAAACAAATCATTTATCATGAAACAAATTAATATGGTTGTACCTGATGTACCTAGTCAAGATAATGGTCATTTTCCGGGTTTTAAAGAAAAGGATGTACTATTATGTTTGAAATGTTTAAATCCAACACACAGCCTTGGTCCAGATGGTGTACCAGGCGTTCTTCTTCAAAAGTGTGCAGACATCTTGTGTCATCCTCTTACCCAAATCTTTATTGCATCGTTCAACAAGGCGACGGTACCTGCTGACTGGAAAGAAATCAAGGTTGTACCTGTACAGAAATCATCTTCTGGAGCAGATATAAAGTTAAGACCGGTCGCTATAACATCTCGTTTTTTGAAACTATGGAGAAACTTCTTTTGAATATTCTTAAACCTTCTTTAAAAGCTTTTAGTGACCCTAAGCAGTTTGCTAATAAGTGTGGAAGAAGTACATTAGATGCAGCCATTGTACTGCATCACAATATTGTTTCCTGCCTTGATAAGGGTGCTAAGTTCGTTCGAACAGCTTTTTTAGACTATACTGCAGCTTTCGACTCTGTTCCTAGGACACTTTTATTAGGAAAGATGATTTCAGCACAAACAGAGTCCTGGGCAACTAGATGGCTGTCTTCTTATTTTAAGGATAGGAAACAGCATACTTTTTTGGCTGGAAAGCGCTCCACTTCTCAGCTAACTGAAAGTGGTGTGCCTCAAGGTGCAGTACTTTCTCCATTTCTTTTCTCTTTCTTTTCGCATGACCTTCCGAACTCACTCAAAGTTAACTTCATTAAGTATGCTGATGATCTGACCGTTTCTGTCCCCGTAGTTTCCACATCAGATTGCTCCAGTATGAATGGCTTCTTAGCTGAAGTTAAGGATTGGTCTGGCTCAAATGCTCTTAAACTAAATCCAACTAAATGTAATACTGTTGATTTCAGCTTGAGAAGTGAAAAAGACATGCATGGATTGATCCAATCTCATGATTGTTGTAATATTGATGGTACCATGATAGAGAGTAAGTCAAGTGTTTCTTATCTTGGCATTAGTTTCTCTTCAAACCTTTGCTGGTCGTCTCATATTCTTATAGTTTCTAAGAAAGTCTTCCGTCTGACTTATTACATAAAGAAGTTGAGGCACTCAGGTATAACCAAATCTCTTCTCATACAATTTATTAATTCATGTGTTTTGCCCATCATTCCTTGTTGTTCTCCATTATTCTTCCCTGGGCTACTCAAGAAAGACCATACTACGAAGAACATTGAAGGCTGTAAGCAGGGTCAGTGCTATCCTTTCGACTCAACTAACCGAAACTGTTGTCAATAGGCATAGGAATTCTTGTAAACACTTAGCTAAAGTTATCTTGTCTGATAGTGAACATCCTCTTTATTCACAGTTGTTTCCTTGCATCTCTTCCAGTAAGACTAGAAGAAATTTCATGAACATTTATGCTCGTACTTCAAAATATAAAAATTCGACCGTACCATATTTGGCACGAGTATTGTGTGAAGAGACAAATATCAGAAAAGAACTTTTACAACTTTTAAATCATTAACTAAACTATAAAATGTAATGATGCATATTGTTGCATGTGCTGTTTGTTATGTTGTTTATTTATTATTCACTATGACCTAGGAATGGTGTGAATTTTGTTGGGGTTTTTATTTTTTCCTATTAACTATCAATATTTTTACATTTTATACATTTATATAATTATAAACAGAGCTAAACCATTGCAATATGTAAAAGAAACGCTGAAAATTCCATGCTGTAAATTGTTATTGTTGTGGAATAAAGTGATCATTATTATTATTGTCACGCACAATTCCGATTAACTATGTAATATCTGAAACGAATTGTTGATGTTTGTGAATTCATTTCAGAGGAGTTGGTCTCCTTGTGTTACTTCTCTTTGTATTCGTACCGAAAATTCGATCACGACCAATCGGTGTCTATATCATGCTTTCAATTGTAGTAAGTGTCATCTTTTATCACTGCTAAAATTTGTGAGGATTTAGGCTAACTTGTTTTTGACTGAATGGATGTCATTTGTGGTGGAATTTGAAAGCGTCTACAGCCACGAATACCTCGTCAAAGTGATCATCTCTGTGATTCACACCACACATCACTTTCATTATTTCACTTATTGGCGATGTATAATGACTGCTTGGTTTTACTACTTGTGCGTGAAAAAGGACCTGAAGGCTGAAAAAAGTCGTCTCTTAAAAACTCGTAAATGTGGAAACGTAAATCCACCTGTTGCATTAGCAAAAAGTGTGTACTTAGGGACAGCTTGAAGATATGAATAAACTGGAGGTCTCGATAAGTTGATTCTACATGACCCGGCATAGGACAATCGACAGTCTACTTCGTTCAAACAGTTGAATGAACGAACACCTAAAACAGATTCGTGAGGAATCAGATGAAGCGGTTTCTGAACTGAAGTGATATTTACATGTTGACGGACGTGTTTTGGACATCTCTAGTGACTCTTCTGTTGACGTGTACCATCCAAGAGAGGGACAGGCAATGCCAGCTCCGAGATTCAGACTTTCATTCCATTTGACAATGAAGAACTTCATTAGAATACATCGTCATCATCCTTAACGATGAACGATGAGGTAATAAAATTTTCAACTGTTGAAACCTTAGTCATTCTAGTTGTCAGGCGGTGATTAGTCGACCCATGCAGCTAATTGCAGTTTGTAGAGGTTACTAATGTCAACATGTCTAGGATGACCCATTGTTCACAGGATGACAGTGACTTCGAGCGAATGGTTTATTTGTGATTGATTGTGAGTGATAAGAATGTGGCTTATCTGTTTGTAAATGCGGGATTGAGAATATACTGTATTTTCAGTAGTCATTGTAAATATATGTGATTATAAATGTCTATGAATCTATCCAGTGTGATCACATGTTCTCATTTCGCTTTCTCCTTTGTCATAGATTGTGCTGTTGTCTGTGGGATTGGCTGCTCTTTTGTCACCCGTTGGACTGAAAGCTGGAATCATATCTCTGGACTGTATACTTGTCGTGGAAATTCCAGTAGTTGCGTTGGCTATGCTCACGCCTCGAATGAATCTGAAGGGAGTGAGAGTGTTTTTTTCGGTGACATGGACGTTAGAGACAGTGGGAGCCCTCTTGACCTTTTTCTATATGTTCTCCAAGCAAGATGTAAATGTGTGAATTATTACTTTCATTGCATGAATTATTTGCATTAGTTATTTGTCTAAAGATATAAAATCTTTACCTCATTCAGAAATATCCCACTGCATCCGAATCCCAGTATTGATTCCACACTTTGGAATCTTATTTGATTCCTCCCGTGAGGAAGAGCGAAGCAGGATTAGCAAATAAAACATGATGAGATGACGTCATTTTGTGAATGAAACGAGAAAGAGATTTGATGAGAAATTGGTTTGAGCTTTAAGCCAGAGAGCTACGTGAGGCACGATCTACTGTCACTTATTACTGTATATAAAGATTCTGGACAAGTGGAAACTATTATGCGATGCTTTCCACTGAAACATCTGTGCACTATTTGAACACTGCTCACACTAAGACTAGCGTTGCTCTTATCATTTCACAGTCTCTTCCCCGTATAAATCACATGGAAGATTTCAACACACTCGTAGTGTGGTGGCAAGGAATATTTGATGGGAGTATTAGTGAAGAATTCCTCGAATGACGATATTTATATTGCGAGAATATTAAGAGAAGCCTGCAAGCGGAAACCTGCATTGCTCCGATTTTCTCAGGCAGTCTCCATTAAACGATTCAAATCAAAACTATGTGAGCAGAAAGAGACAGTGGTAGACCTTCGACCATCCTGCCCACTAAACTAACAAAATCAAGTTTGCGAAAGCTAATTTTCGCTAGTTAGGTAACCGATTGCATCTTCAATTTCATGCATGTCAAATATTGTTTTCATTCGAAACAGCTTACAGTGAATTTCTTTTCTAGAATTCTCAACTGGTCATCCTATGAATAGTCAACGCTCTTGACTGTTGGGCATATTCGACAGCTTACATCCTTCTGAGAAAATAACACTACTGCTTATCATCGCCTCAAACCTACATGGCATATTACGTGTACTCCATATTTTTGGATGGATCAGGTTTCAGCCAGCTGAGTGTAAGGCGTGAAATGATAAAGAATGGCATCATTTCATCCTGATACACTTGTCGTTCATGCTGTCTCTTCGAATTCTATATTTTGATTGGAAGAGTGATGAGCAATTTGATATATTACCACCTAACCCCGTCTACAGTAAATTTCTTTGGCACGTCTATGTATGGATTATAGCTCGTTTGGTAACAATTCACTGGTGTGACTGTCACATTCCACGGAATATATATTGGACTAGCAGAGATGTGACTGTAGTCGAAGTGGCCTCGTGAATAATGACATTTCTGTTGTCAGATAAGAAATGTGAAGTGATGCAGTAGTTGTTTATATTGAGTGAATGACATATATTCGCATATTTCAGTTTCTCTCCATGCAGCCAGTATCGCTGATAGGTGTGATTCAACTGTCAGCATGTTTCGATAGTAGTCAGTGTCCACAGATCTCAGATCAGTAGATATGCCTATGTGGTATTTTGCATAGATTAACATAGCATGTGAGTTTACCTCTTCCCTCACGATTTATTTCTTTCTCCTCGTATTTTTCACGCAGATATTTTTCACTCTGGCAGTAGCTTTCTGTATATTATTCATGCTCTTCGTAAGTTTGTCATTTTATCATTTTATCGGTGTATCAGGCACGTTTATTTTGACGAGTAATTTACACGATTCACATCAGTTATTTGATGGTTGCAGAATTTCAGTGTGAATAACAGTATTGCATAGTCAATTTGCGTTCATATTACATCACTAGACAAGTGAACACGTCGACGATATTCGACAGTGTATTTCCAGTGAAGATGACGTTGTACACTGTTGCACTTGACGGATCACTAAACTTATGCCAAAATCCCACTTTTTCACTGGAGTGTAGATGCCACGATTCGAATTTATGCGAATCTTATATAATTCGACAACCCACTCCTAGTGATTGTCGTATATGAATTCGGGTTGTGTGTGTGTGTGTGTAGGAAATGGCTGGATTATTAAACAGCTTGTATTATTTAGATTGGATGCTATTTGTCAATGATTTCATAGTCCCTCACCAGCCTTACGCACTTACATTTAGAAATTTCCAACAACCTCACTGCGTATTTGAGATTGAGAAATCACAAAATGAATAATGACACACTAGACCCGTCATTCTGAAACTGGAATCTTCTTTGAGGTGTGAACTGAATTCCCACTAGAATATTGACAACAAGCAGACATCTGCTCATGTTTGATCTGAAAATCGACAGTAAATGTGTAGAGAATTCTTTGTTGGTTCAGGTGTCCTTATTTCAGCATATGAAAACAGTCCTATCACATTGGCTAGATTATTATAATTAATTTACTACGGTGAAATATGAATTGCTGTACAGTTGAGATGATCACCTGGATTCACTCATCTTTATCTCTTTCTCTACTTTGTAGTTATTGTTCATTTGTGTCGATAATCACGACGTGATCGGTTGGTGGATGGATTTCATTGCCGTAGAATTTACCATAGCGTTCATCATCTGGTTTTGTACGATCAGCATGTTCGGCCTTCTCGATAGTACTTTAGCAATGTTCTTCAAAGAAAGAAAATATACGGCTAATTTGTAAAATTCTTCTTTCAGCTTACTGTGTTGGTAGACAGTTGAATAGAACGATGTCACTCATCATCTTTTTTATTCTGATTTTTGTGATTTCTAGTTCCTCTTCATGACGATATGTTAATCATTGTTTCTATTTCTCATAGAATGTGTGTTCTGTAATAAGAAAACAAACCGTCTTAGACGCTGGTAAATACAAACAAAATATTCCTGTAAGCATCAACACCTTCAAATATTCACTGTTTTTCAAACTGACTGTACACTTCAACATTTCTGAGAAGGTGAGGAAGAAGAAGACGAGGAATAATACAGTGGTCAGAAAACTATACACCCTTTCTGAATACAATAAATATCTTGTCAATGATAAAGTTTGAATGTGAGAGCGGTCATACAATTTTCAGCCTGCCATACCACAAGAATAAGTGAGTGCCTTGATCTATCCACGTTGTCAGAGAAATATGTTCTATTCACGTTTTCATACAATTTTGGAAGAGAGACACATAGTTATGAAAGGTTTCAGTGGAGCGCGAATGTGTTACCTGAATGCATATGCTTGAAAGGTTCACCAATCAGTTGGGCATACGAATAATAATTCATTAGTGATATTTTGTAGGCTTTCGAACTCAATGAAGTATTACAAATGATATGAGTAGTCTCTGTGTGTGTGTGTGTGTGTGCGACAGCATAAACGATAAATGTTGTGTTTGACAATGAATGACTCAGGCCATTGAAGATGTTCACAATGTGTTTTTGTGAATTCTTTTGGCTGCAGACAGGATATTGCAGAGATATAAGGATGATATCAGTGTGAACAGACTTCTACTAAGACTGACATGTTAAAAAGTTCGCATATGCTTGTATCACATGAAATCTTTGTTCCGTACAGATAGACATAAATCTCCTTTCTCATAGATAATCTCCGAATTAAAGTGTTGTCAAGTGGGTGCACGTATGAGGATGGAAATAATATGAAGGATTTCAGTCTTGATGATACTGGGAATTACCTAGGGGCAGTTATTTCCACAACAATGAAGAGTGGTTGGCTATGTGATGACGAAATGAGACACAGCACTCCAGGGAATTGAATGGGGAAGTAAACATGATCCCCTCCCCCGGAATAAGGATTCCGTTTGTGAACTTCTTGAGAACATCCCTTGTCAACTGGCGTATTTTTAGTTATTTGAGTTAGTCGTCTCACGCTAAATTGATTGTTGGATGTATCACAAAGTGGAATAGTTCCATCGACTGAGTGGCGTTTCCAACATATCAATTATAATCACACGACTTCGGAACTCATTTTTTCGCCTTGCCACCACCTCCAACAACAAAAACCAGTAGCAATCACCATCAAAGAGGGAAATTTGAAAGAGGTTACTTTTTCACTTTCCTAGCTGGACATCATCATTTCAACTAAAGGCAGTCGCAGGGAAGAAGACGTCAAAGTCAGAATCGGAAAGGCAAGATACGCCTTCATCAACCTGAAACCAGTTTGGAAATCGTCTGAACTCAGCTAGCGTAAAGAAAAAGATTCAGACTTTCAACATAAATGCGAAGTCATTCAGTTCTTCTATATGGGTCAGAAACTGACATCGCACGTGAAGAAAAGGATTTCCAACACATCAGTGCAGAATTCTGGCAACAGCTGCCCTATTCACTGCTTCCACACTGAGGATCAAATGGCCAGAAAGAATCAGCAAAGAGAATTTCTGGCGACAAACCAACCAAGAGCCGGTTTCTCAAAAATTATAAGGAGAAAAATGGAGATGGATGGCGCATTCCTTGAGAAGGCCGTCGAATGACATCGCGCACAATGCAGGCCATTGTTCGAGTGGAGTCACAACGGGAAGCGACTAGTGTATGGTCAGTGCGAGGGAGGAATGGAGGGGATCGTGATAGGAGGAGATGAGAGATTATGGACAATGGTGGACCCAGCTGAAGAGGATGGCGGAAAACAGAAGAAAGTGGACATATGCTATTGAAGACCTATTTTCCACTCGGAACACAAGGAAGTAATAATAATAGATGATAACAGTAAGCTGATGGAGAATTCATATTGAAGTGTGCACTAAAGATGCCTAGAATGACAACAGGAGCTCCATCACTACAATATCCCGCTCATAGAACGCAACCAACTGAAGTGAAACATTATTCAAATCAGAGATACTTCTGAGCAATTCCCAGATAAATGAAGTTTGTAGCTCATACCTATAAAACAAGAGAAATGACTGGTACAGATGAATAGTTAATGATTCCTGGATAGTTCTGATGTCCAGTCAGTCATATATTGACTGGCTGATCACAATCACTTGAACAGCTGAATATTCTCACATTGTTATACTTAGAAGACAATCAGCCTAATCTTTGAACTCTACGGTCACTGACTACAAGTATATCAGCAATAAAGCGAATTCAAGTGGAATTCTGACCACGGAACATAGCAACGCTTTCAGTCTTCTGAGTTGTAGAGTAGTTGTTAAACGTTCTAACACAGTAGCACAATAAACTGGTTGAGCATTGTGTAAAGGATAATTTTGAACTCATTCAATAGGTCTGGGGTCGGAAATGGAGTTTTCTTATGGGTAAACGAATAGTACTTTTATGATTCTGGTAGGTAGTACCAAAGTTGTTAGCATTAGAAAGAGTTATATAATGACATGCATTCAGCTATCGGTGTGATATCGAGAAAGAAGTCGACGTTAGGTTTCCATTTTTCGTTTAATTTCATTGCCAACATCTTAACATACCTCCGATTCCATATGGAAGATATTTTCCAAGTGAGACGTTCACGCTTAGGTTGTATGGTAAAAGTTGTGAGTTTTATAGATTAACATTATGAAGGTGACATCTTCCACTTCGAAAAGCGTAGAGACTTTAATTTCTTCGAATAAACAGATATTCACTAGTTTCATATTTGTTATGATGCGTCCTGAAAAATGAATCACTTATCAGGAATCTTAATATCAGTCAGTGTGTCCTTGTTCGAATATACACATTTCACTGAAATCTTCAATTCATGGGCCATTGGATCGGGTCCTAGTGGCTCACTGGTCTACGAGCTAGCTCGCCTTGTAACCAGGAGGTCCTGAGTATGAACCTCAGTGGATGCGTACTGATGAATAGCCCCACACTAGGAGGAAACAGATCCCCACTACTCCCAGGTTTTGCAGTGGTTTTCTAACTGATGTCGGCTCATGCTGAAATCGTCCATCCGAAATCTTGAATACCCAGACTGAATAGTGCACCTGGAAAGTTGAAACGTAGTTATTCGCGGTGTGCATTACAACAAACCAGTGGGAAACACAACCCACTCCTACATCCTCGTGAAAGCCTTTCCAACCCTTAAACAAGAAGCATTTTACTCAAGGAAACTGAATATCATTAATCCGATATGTCTGTTATATCGGAAATCTGCAAACAGGAGCTTACTGGTGGGCTCCTAAATGTCTCAATAGAAGATCTGGCTACAGTCGGACTACTCAACTGGTGTCTCATAGTCAACATACTACACTACACGAAGCTTTCGAGCATAAAATCAAAACGACTACTTGCGTGAGAACTGAGGAAATTGATGATGAGATGCAATCAGCAGCTAATTGTGTGAAGACTCGAAAGTTATTCATCCATTCCAGTTTGTCAGTAACGAAAATCATGTTGTCGGGATTACAATGTGACAGGCAGATAGCATGATGATGTTCATCCAGTCGAGAGTGAGGATTGAGTTCACGCCAATGATATTGGTTTGTGGTCGCGCTAAAATCACGAATTACTGTAAGCTAGAATTACGCCAGTGAAGGATGACAATGGAAAGCCAATCATCAAAGAGGTGCACTAAAGGAAACACTGGACTGAACACTTCAAAGGACTTCTAAATCTACTGCCACCTACAACGCTCCCAATAATACCAACAGCAGAGGCAGAACTACCAGTGGATATCAACTCTCCGACGACAACAGGAATGCTGAAGGCAATCAAGATGCTGAAAACTGGAAAATCACCAGGACCAGACGGAATCCCAGCGAATGGAATGGAAATGGACCGAGAGACTTCAGCGGAGTTGATGACATCACTACTGGAGAAGGTGTGGAAAGAGACCAAGGTACCTGCGGATTGAAAGAAAGGCTACCTATTCAAACTACCAAAGAAAGGGGACTTAGGTCAATGCAAGAAATGGCTCGCCATTATGCTCCTGTCCATCCCAAGCAAAATACCAAGCCTTATCATGCTGGAGAGAATCAAACAAGCCCTGGATGAAAAAATTCGACCTTGACAGGCTGGATTAGGGAGGAATAAGTCATGCATCGATCACATCGCAACACTAAGTATCATGATTGAACAGAACTTGGAATAGCAGTCAGCTCTCTATCTCAACTTCATTAACTTTGAAAGGCCTTCGACAGCGTCGACTGAGATGTGTTTTGGCAACTGCTTCGCTACTACGGGGTGCCGCCAACAATTTTACATGCAACACAGGTGACTCAGTACAACTGTCAACAACGTGGAATGTAATTCTGGGTGCAAAAGTGTCAATATATGACATTTATGATAAAATATTAAATATGAATTAGAATAAATCCCAATAGTCAGTGTGATCACAAGCAGTAATTTCGCCCAAAATATTTACAAAATCAAAAGCTTATCACTGAGTATAAACAACAATTGAAATATGATTATAATTCGTTTATCTCTCCCACAATGTGCAAATGCCTTTCAGATGTTTTGCATTTCCAGCTAAAACATTGCGTCGGACCGGAAAAATGAAAGACTAGGAAAGTACATATGAAATATGTGACCTACATTTCATCAAACACAAATTGAACAGGATAGGTTTAGAAATACTTGTGAAGAGGTAACTTAAATTTCAAGTCAAGAAGTATTAACCTCCTTACTCATTTTCTCTATCCCTCTCGGTCACTCTTTCAAACTAAATAATGCTACTAGTGGCTATTCCGATTCATCCATGAAAGTGCAATTGTCCCACTTCTGAAAATGAAATCACCCAAACGATATCTCTGCTTAGCTTCAAGCTTTCCCTTTCCAATTTTATCACGAAGTACTCAGATTATGACAAGTCCGTGAGATAGAGGAATTCGATTCAAAGTTGTTTTCATAGTTTTGTTGGGATCATTCAATAAACCAGATACACTGTTAACCCATACTACGTGTTCGGAATGAAAAATTACTATAAATCGATGTGAGCCATTTGAGTGTTTGAGAAATTCGAGAATAACTACGGTTGTTGTCACTCTATTATTCATTTTAATCAATAAAGCCAGACAAAATAAGACACTGTTTTCTGTAAATATGATGACGGCTTAGCAATGAAATGAGCAAGCTCAAAGAAGACAAATACGTGGAGAACCCTCTAAATGAACCAGGAATCAACTCCATTATTTTGACACAAATTGCTTCTTCCATTCGACATAAGCATCGTTCTTCGGTCAATAGCCTTCTCAAATGAAGTAATTAGTATATGCTACCTGACTGAATTCGCAGATAACTAAATGTGCTTACTGTTACAATGTGTTACATACATACGTGCATACAAACAACCACATGAGAACAACATGCACAATAAGACGATTATGTGAACAAAGTCAAGACAATACCGTTTGAAACAAACTCACTGTTATTATTATTTATTATTATTATTATATCTAATAATTATGTCGTAAATGTGGACAAATTCCTCCGAATAATTTTGTTTTAATTTTTAATTTTATATACATTTTGAGTAAATCAGATGCAATATTGTGACAAATACTGAGAATTTCATTCTGTTTATAAGTTTTGGAATAAAGTAAATTATTATTATTTTGTGTGAAGTGGAATCACATGTAGAGTGAGAATGGACTATGATCCTTCCTTATGTAAAAATATGTCAGAAATCATTACAGAAATCGAAATATATACATGTATATATAGAAATGAGGAAATACGTGAGAATATTCTCGAACGCACGAAATTTCGAAGCTCGGAGGTACAACAAGTAAGTGAATTTCAGTTATATCTCATCTCTCATTTGCTGCCAATTTGCTTTATTACTAAGTTTGCTCAAATATGAATAGCAAGAATACGATTTTAGTCTGACTTTGATCATGTTCGAGATATTTCACTTGAGTATGAATATAGGAAGTACGCTCAATCACATTTTATTGGGTTTTATGGATCTAATCAATGTGGAATGTGTTAGTGTGTGATGACTAGATGTCTAATAAACTCAGAATTCTGTGAGGTGTGATAGAGCAAACTGATGTTCTCATTTATCCTCCCCAGTCTTGTAGCAAGGTGTCATCGTCTGATACTTGTATGCATATATTGACTCTGTACATGCGCCAAAAAGAGACCAGATTTTCTCTGATGATGCAGAAGAGAAACTTCACTAGGCTGTTTCCTCAAAGTTGATATCGTGTATGAGAAAGACAAATGAGATTTTCTCCAACCCACTCAATTTCGTAGAGCACACTCTTCCATACGATCACTGACTCCGACTCATCAACATTCGCAAACTGGTGCATTTCTCAAGCATTACGGAACCTGAATTATGTTCAAATAATCTGACAGTCATATCCACACCATATTCTCCGTTGGCATATTCGGAAAGTGTAATCTAAGTGTCCATTTTTATCATGTATATTCTGAGGTGATTAAGTTACTTCTGCGCCGTTGTCGTCTATCATTTTCTTCGTAAATTTGCAGCCCATTGGAAAATGTCACGTCTTTATGAATCGTTTGAGAATTCCAAGTATAACTACGGGAGTCTACAGCGAATTCCTTTCCCTGACAACATTTGGGTAAGATGAAAGTGAATTAATATGTGAGCAATTTTATTCTTAGATCCTAATAGATACACTTCTTATGATAATGGAGACAGCTGTTGTTTTTCTCTTGATTACTTTCGTGTAAGAACAGATAAAATTTTCCGATGAAATATTCTCTTGGTTGTAGGGATGGGCTATGGAAATACTTCAAAGAGGATACCTGGAGAAAGTTTACCATTTTGTAAGTTCTCTGTTCAACATTATTTATCGAGTGTTCAATTGAATTCATCACACCTTGACAAGTGGAATTTATTTGTGATACAGAGCAGTAATCCACTTCACAGCACACTCGATAACTAAATTAGTATTAACTGAATTGTCAGGAAAAGGGGAGTCTTAATTTATATTAAGGCCTTAAGTTTTGAGAGAGTCTGTTCTTCACCTGTATTCAGATCATCGATTACACATTTCGCTAATTAGGTTGAATTCCACTAAAGTGTTTAATTAACCTCCAAGGATAGATATAAAACAATTGGTTCATACAATAATTACTGGAATGCATTTTGAAGAGTAGAGCATTTGTAGAAACACGATCGCTAAAAATGTATTACAGAGAAGATTGGTGGACATCACAATAATCAATATAATATGTCAAGAATGCTACTGAAGTTTCGTCATGAATATTATTCATATGGTGACATGATGCAAACCATTTGTCAAGATTTTATTCGATAATTTCGCAAAAACTTCTGATCAGATGATATCTCAAAGAAAGTCATATTTGAAGAAATAATAATTGACAAATAATTCCAACCTCTCACTCGACAGATTGGAAATAGTGTAAAATACAACAACTTAACTATGAATAATAAGGTGCATCTAGGCCTTAATATCGCTGACAAAATCAGTACAAGCAGTTCAGTGAAGAGTCTCTTCTCCTGACGAATTCATTTTCTTCACTTGCACAATCCCATAAGGGAGGATCCATCGGTGGGAAACCCACATGGAACAACCAAACTGAACGTTGACAGAGGGAAGAATCGTGAGAAGAATGGCTGGTTAAATTAATGAGTGCATATAAAAAGTTGTATAAGATCAATAGAAATACGTAGTGAGATAGGAAGCTTACTATGTGAGTTTTGATATGCATGCACATGGAAACAAAGGAAATACTATGTTCCATTCACGAACAACGACATCTTCTACATACAGAAATATGGGATTTCAATGAGATCTCACATGGGTTCGTTGCTAGCAGCCTGTTTCATGACAAGTCACAGGAATGGTCCACGTAAGTTAAATATTGATAGGTTTCAATTGTGTCCTAGATATGTGGATGACATTTTCATTAACCCTGATGATAGTCATGATCACAATTACTAGTGTCACACATGTTCAACAGCTGTAATCCACCGACAGGGCTCACTGATTCAGTAGATGAATCTTCAATGCCTTTTCATGAGGTTGAATTTACACGAAGAGCCTACGGGTCTTAAGGAAGATAGATAAATAAGAGAGCAACAGTGCACAGCCAACTGATAAGTTTCTCCAGCTGAATATCAAATGAACGTGAATCGAACCTAAATATTTCTCCAGCCACTCGCGTCACACACATCTCCAGCTCAAATGCTCTGGAAGAAGAATTAGAGCTTTCAGCAAGAAATCTTTCAAAACGGACATACACCGAGGTTTATTGTCGAGAAGGTCAAGCCAAAAGTTCAAAGGCTAAACACTTAATCCGTGCAAAATACGAAGGTTTGGATGAATTTTGACTTTAACGACAACCTACTTGTTGATGTTCTTAGGAGAGGAATTTCGGTTTCAAAGACGAGAACTTTATTCACAGAAACGATAAGCGTGCTGTTCGTCAGTTGTCGACTGGTGTGGAGGAGCCTAATGGACGAGATATCATATCTGGACACTTCTATGTGCACACGTCAGTTCACCTGTTCTTGTGGAGCCAGATATATGCATCCTTCAACGCGAATCCTATTGTTTTCAGTCAAATATGTTTGATTACTTCATTCGCCTGACCGTTTCTGACTCACCTCTCCTCTAGAACTCCTAGTTAACATGAAATTCTCTTCGTTTATCTATGTGCATCCTGATTAAAACCACCTGTTAAATTTATACATCCCACCTTTTCATAATGCTGGCCTACTCTAATCGATGGTCTACCAGAGTTTCCTTCTCCTGAAATGCCGAATTTCTACAGCATTTCTGATTGCTATGAGCATGCAATTGTATCAGATGATCACTACATGTACTCGCCCACATATTGAGTTAGTTTTCAACGGAAGGCTGCTCAGTTCTTCGAGAAAATGAAAGAAAAGAACTGTAAACAGTTGGTTCTCTCTTCATATGGAACAACGCTATATCACACGACATACTTCAGATTATCACTTAATATGCAAATCCGGTAGGAAGATAAAATATTTCGGAAGGCCGAAAATTTCTGCACTCTGTTTTCTCATATTGTCTGAAATACAGACTTATTACTTTTGCGTAATTCTATCTCCCATATTCGACTTCTCATTTGCATTGAATACTAATAGCAACTGTGGATGTGTGTTGTGATTCTTCCCTTTGTCACTGTTCAGAACCTTGCTGAATTCTATTGTGCAGCTTAAGAAAGTGAATTTCTTCGAAAACAGCCCAATCATGGAACTGCTTGTACTGATTTTGTCAGCGATATTAGGGTCCAGATGCACCCTATTATTTATAGTTTAGATGTTGTACTTTCCAGTATTTCCAATCTGTTTTCAGACATATTGGAATTATTTGTCCAATATTATTTCTATATATGACTTTTTCTTAATTTGAGATATCATCTGATCAGAAGTTTTAGCGAAATTATCGAATAAAATCTTGAAAAATGGTTTGCATCATGTCACCATATGAATAATATTCATGACGAAACTTCAGTTGGATTCTTGACACATGATATTGATTATTGTGATGTCCATGACTACTGAAGACTTCTGCGT
Organism: Trichobilharzia szidati; assembly: GCA_944472155.2. NCBI lineage: Eukaryota > Metazoa > Platyhelminthes > Trematoda > Strigeidida > Schistosomatidae > Trichobilharzia > Trichobilharzia szidati. Next base: position 2,890,851 of record OX235276.1, read on the forward strand.
TACTAGTGTTCTGTGAAACGATTTCCAGATATTGTGTACTCAATAAATGTCTTCTCAGTGTCTACATATTTAATCATTTGCTTTGATCTTAGTGAATCGTTGTCTCATCTTGATAACCACGTCTGATTATGTTCAGAGATGCACTGGGAAGTTTTGTATTTTATTTGACGGTCAGTAGAACTAGTCACACAGGACCAAGTTTATATATAAACAACCATGGAGGAGGCCTGAGTTGTTAGTTTACACTTTACTCATCCATCGGTCTACTTACGACTGGACAGTGGATCAACCTAAGTCAGTTTACAACCCATTTCAACCTTCTGTGGCTTACTTCGACTCCAGGTAATAGATGTGCAGCCAAGTGAATTCGTGTCTTAACTTCAATCACTTTGATGATAAAGAGATTCACGGTATAATAATGACAATGATAATAAGGCCATCTGTCCTAATGCGAAGCTTTCTGATGATATTAAGTTTTCGTCTATCATCTGGTTGTCGTCCGACAAACCAGTTAAGCAACATCAGAGTTACGTGTGAATATGGCTCAACATATTTCCGAAGCTTAACACTGTTTGGGATGTTGTTTATCAGGTGAAGATTTTCATTTAGGACTCTACATTAAATGATTTCCAAAGGTGTTATCTACGTATATCGAGTGATCATAGTCTCACGCAGTTGCAGCTGTTTCCAATGAGTGGATGCACAGATTGGTCAGTGAGGGAGATACTGGTTGTTCCATAACAATACCATCTGTTTCACGTGGGAAAATTCCTCTATATTTGAACGCTGTTTGATCTGAACACACTTATTATGAATTCATAATTTCTCCTGTGCCTGAAAGACATCGACTGCAAAGTCCGCTAACTGAAAATGGTGAATGAATAAGACTTTGAAATATTTCATCTCATTCAACATAAACTGACGCAGTTCTGCTCTCAGATTCATACTATTCTGTACTCAATATACGGCTTGCATTTCATATGGTTTCGGTATTCAAGGAGTGTTTGTTGAGAGGTTGTGTATGAGAGTGTTAGTAGGTTATAAATATAGACGTTATGGATGATCGGGTTTGTAAATATTTTGGAATTCATATAATCCCTACTGATGGAAACATTTTGGTACAGGTTATTTCTGCAATGACAGTTCGATTTCCTCGTTTATGAACTGAGATATTTTGATTGTTTCAGCTTTTCATTCTTTGCAAACTGGCTGTTCACTCTGTCTGGTCGTCTATTTCTCACAGTTCAGTGCTACGGTTTTCCGTGAATATTTTCTCACCGTGTTCTGTTGTGTTTTCGGCGACTAATATCCAGTCGAATATTGATCACAGTTTGTATTACAAAAACTTTCCTTCTACCAATCATAAAATATTTTCGATTCGACAACAACCTTAACTAAAATCGCTTTGTCTATCATTAAGTTAAATTATCCTCATTTCCAGGGATCATGAGAAAAAGAAAATTTTCAAACCCAGCAGTCTCTGAATTGCTTTCATTTTCTCATGTCGTTTGTGAACCACATGCGACGAGTTGTTTTCACTCATTTGTCGATTCAGCAGAGAGATTAAGCCAGGCACCGTAGCATTTATGTTTTCCGTTGCTCCGAAAACGGTGAGGTTCCATACATTATCAAATCAGAGTTTTCCGCTTACAGTGAAAACGAACGAGTGATTTCATGAAGCACAATGAAGCGAATGAAGCCTGTGACAAATGGAAAGTTGACGTCAAAACTGAAGAATGGCATCCACATACAGAGATCGTCACACTGAAAACCATTTCTGTTGTAAATGCAACTCATGAATATTCGATTATTATGAACTAGTGTGCACTAATCAAATAACGCACAATTCCGATTAACTATGTAATATCTGTGACGAATTGTTGATGTTTGTGAATTCATTTCAGAGGAGTCGGTCTCCTTGTGTTACTTCTCTTCGTATTCGTGTCGAAAATTCGATCACAACCAATTGGTGTCTATGTCATGCTTTCATTTGTAGTAAGTGTCATTTTTCAAACCCTGCAAAAAATTGTGAGGATTTACGCTAAACTGTTTTTGACTGAATGGATGTCATTTGTGGTTTAATTTGAAAGCGTCTACACCCACTACTACCTCGTCAAAGTGATCATCTCTGTGATTCATATCACACGTCACTTCCATTGTTTCACTTATTGGCGATGTAACAATGACTGCGTGGTTTTACTACTTGCGCATGAGAAATAACCCGAAATCTAAGACAAGTTGTCTCTTATAAACTCGTAAATGTGGAAACTAAATCCACCTGTTGCATTAGCAGGAAGTGTATATTGACGGAGACCCTAAGTGAATGAATAAACTGAAGTTCTCGAGAAGTTGAATCTACATTACCCGTGATTAGACAATCCACAGTCCACTTCATTCAAACAGTTGAATGAAAGAACATCCAAAACACATTCGTGAGAAATCATATGAAGCTGTTTCTGAACTGAAGTGATACCTACATGTTGACAGACACAATTTGGACATCTCTAGTGACTCTGCCTTTGATGTGTTCCATCCAAGAGAAGAACATGGAATGCCAGCTCCGACATGCAGATTATGATTCTATTTGAGAAGAAAGAACATCATTAGAATTCCTCGTCATCATCCCCAACGATGGATGATGAGGTCATAATATTTTCAACTGTTGTAGGCCTAGTCATTCCAGTTGTCAGGCGGTAATTAGTCGGCTCATGCAGCTAACTGCAGTTTGCAGAGGTAACTCTTGTCGACATGTATAGGATGATCCATAGTTCACAGGATGACAGTAACTTCGAATAATTTGTTTATTTATGATTGATTGTGAGTGATGAGAATGTGGCTTATCTGTTTATCTACACAGCGTTGAAAATTTAATGTATTTCTGTAGTCATTGTAAATGTGTGCGTCTATCTAGTGTGATTACATGTTCTCATTTCGCTTTCCCTTCTGTCATAGATCGCACTGTGGTCGATGGGATTGGCTGCTCTTTTGTCACCTGTTGGACTGAAAGCTGGACTCATATCTCTGGCCTGTATACTTGTAGTGGAAATTCCAATAATTGTGACGGCTATGCTCTTGCCTCGAATGAATCTGAAGGGGCTGATAGTGTTTTCATCGATCGTATTGGTTTTAGCGATTGTGGGAGTCATCGTTTTCTATGTGTTCTTCCAACCACAAGTAATTGCAGGAGTTAATGTTTATAATGCATAAATTATTTCCATAAGTTATTTGTCAAAACTTATGATATCTCCGCTTCATTCAGAAATATCCCACTGCATCCGAATCCCTGTAATAATTCCACAGTTTGGAATCCAATTTCATTCCCCCCCCCCTGAGGAAGAGGGAAGCAGGAACGGTAAATATAACATGATGAGATGACGTCATTACGTGGATGAAACGAGTAAGAGATTTGATAAGGGATTGGTTCGCGCTTTAAGCCAGACAGCTGTGTGTTGCACCATCTACTGTCACTTACTAATGTATATAGAGACCTTGGACAAGAGGAAACTATAATTCGGTGCTTTCCACTGAATCTTTTGTGAATTTTACAAACACTGTTCACACTAAGACCAATGTTGCTGCTATCATTTCACAGTCTCTTCTCCGTTGGCTACAGCCTCAACAGTACGAAAGTATAAATCACATGAAAGATTTCAGAATACTCCTATTGCGGTGACAAGGAACAATTGATGAATGTATCAGCGACGAATTCCTCGAATGATGAAACTTATACTACGGGAATATTAGGCGAAGCCTGCAAGAGGAAACATGCATTGCTCCAGGTTCCTCAGGCAGCCACAATCCGACGATTCAAATAGAAAGTATGTGAGCAGAAAAAGACATTGGAAGACCTTGAACTGTCTTGCCCATCAAACTTACAAAACCAAGTAGTAGAATGTCGATCATGTCATGTATTCTCCACTCACATCTCTTGTCCTCTTCAGAAGATTCCAATTTCTCATTTCAAAGTCAGTCTGATTACTTCTGACCTGCTGGTTTATGAAAGTTCATTTTCGCTAGTTAGGTAACCAACTGAATCCTCATTTTCATGCATGTCAAATATTGTTTACATTTGAATGAGCTAACAGTGACTATTGGGCATATTCAACAGCTTATATCATTCCGAGATAATGTCACTAATAGTTCCTATCCACAACTGCTCATCATCACCTCAAACCTACATGTACTTGATATTTTTGGATGGATCAGGTTTCAGCCAGCTGAGTGTAAGGCGTGAAATGATAAAGAATGGCATCATTTCATCCTGATACACTTGTCGTTCATGCTGTCTCTTCGAATTCTACATTTTGATTGGAAGAGTCATGAGCAATTTGATATATTTGCACTAAACCTCGTCTACAGTCAATTTCTTTGCCTTGCATATGTATGGAATATAGCTCGTTCGGCTACAATTCACTGGTGTGACTGTCACATTCCACGGAATATATATTTGACTAACAGGAATGCGACTGTAGTCGAAGTGGCCTAGTGAATAATGACATTTCTGTTGCCAGATAAGAAATGTGGAGTGATGCAGTAGTTATATATATTGAGTGAATGACATATATTCTCATATTTTAGTTTCTCTTCATGCAGCAAGTATCTCTGAGAGGTGTGATTCAACTGTCAGCATGTTTCGATAATAGTCAGTGTCCACAGATCTCAGATCAGTAGATATGTCAATGTTGTAATTTGCATATATTAACAAACCATGTGAGTGTACCTCTTCCCTGATGATTTATTTCTTACCCTCTTATTTTTCACGCAGATAATTGTCACTGTGGCAGTACCTTTCTCTATATCATTCATACTCTTCGTAAGTTTGTCATTTTATCGTTACATCAACCATGTTTATTTTGACGAGTAAATTAAATGAAGCAAATCAGGTGTTAGATAGTAGCAGAATTCCAATGCGAATCACAATATCGCTTAGGCGATTTGTGTTCATATTACATCACGAGTCACGTCAACGTATCCTTGATATTCGATAGTGTATTTACAGTGTGGATGATGTTGTACACTGTTGCACTTGAGGGATATCTAAATCATTGAAAATACGATAAAGTCCTACTTTTCACTGGAGTGTAGTAATCACGATTCAAATTTATATGAGTTCTTAATAACACGACAACCCACTCCTAGTGATTGTTTCAAATGAATTTGCGTTGTGTGTGTGTTGGAAATGGTTGCATTATCAAGCGGCTTGCATTCTTCAGATTGGATGATATTTGTCACTGATTTCATGTTACCTCACCAGCCTAACGCACTTACATTTAGGAATTTCCTACAACCTCACTGAGCATGTGAGACTGACAAATCATAAAATGAATAATGACACACTCGACTTGTCATTCTGAAACTGGAATCATCTTTGAGGTGTGAAGCGAATTCTCTCTACGATTTCAACAACACGCAGACATCTGCTCATGTTTGATCTGAAAGCCGACAGTGAATGTGTAAATAATTCTTTATTGATTCAGGTTTCTATATTTAATCATATGAAAACAGTCCTATCACATTGGCTAGATAATTATAATTAATTTGAATTGCTGTACATTTGAGATGATCGCCTGTATTCACTCATCTCTGTCAATAATCTTTCTCTTTCTCTACATTGTAGTTATTGTTCATTTGTGTCGATAATTACGAAGTGATCGCTTGGGCGATGGATTTCATTGCCGTAGATTTTACCATGGCGTTCATCATCTGGTTTTGTACGATCAACTTGTTCGGCCTACTGATTTTTGTGATTTCCAGTTCTTCTTCATAATGAAAAGTTAATCATTGTGTCTCTTTCCCATATGAAGTGTGTTGTTACTTGCACAGACATTCACACTGATATTTTTGTTATGTAATTAGAAGACAAACCGTTTTAGACACTGGGAAAAACAAACAAAATATACTTGTAAACATCAACATCTTCAAATGTTCATTTATCTATATATATCACTGTTTTTCAAACTGACTCTACACTTGAACATTTCTGAGAAGGTGAGGAAGAAGAAGAGGAGGAGTTATACAGTGGTCAAAAGACGATTCATCTTTCTGAATACAACAAATATCTTGTCAATGATAAAGTTTTAATGTGAGAGCGGTCATCCAATTTTCAGTCCAGCATACGAAGAGCATAAATGATTATCCAAATAGATCCAAGTTGTCGGGGAAATACGGTCTATTCAGAGACTCACACTTTCATATAATTTTGGAAGAGAGATACATAGTTGTGAATGCGTCGACTGGATATTACAGAGGTATAAGGATGATATCAGTAGCATCAAACTTTTACTAAGTAGGACAAATTAAAAAAATTGAATGTGCTTGTATCACATGGAAACATTGTTCTGTACAGATACGCATAATTCTCCTTTCTCATAGATAATCCCCGAATCAAGTAATTGTGAAATAGGTGTACTCAAATAAAGTAGCATAATAACTAAGAAGATTGACATTGTGCAATTGGGGGTTAGAAATATAAAAATAACAAAATATACAGGATGTTTGGATAAAAAACTAGTGTGGTGAATAATTATTTATGCAATCTGGGATTAAATATGTAGAAATAGCAAAATGACAAAATAAACAGGAAGCGTGGATATGAAAATATGGTAGTGTAGACAGGGATTAAGAAAACTTAAAAAAACATGAATAAACGGGAAGTTTAGATAAGAAAGCGATGGGATGGTCATTATTTAAAAAAATTTACCTGTTTACGATGGCCATGGCAGCGACAGGGGTTGGACGTTTTTCTTTCGGATACAAAGAGTGGGTTTGCGTTTCTTGATAGCTAACGCCCCAGCTATGCCCAAATGTCTTGATTTGACTCCCTTTGATAGGTTTGATTGAATTTTGTATATTACTTTGAAGGACTTTTCGAAAGGCGCTGAATGTCCTGAGTTGACCAGATGTTCTGTCACTGAACTGTATACACGTTTCTGCTCTCCTTTTACCAACCAGGCTGGGTAGTGTTCATGAGCGCGTTTTCCAAGTTGGCGCATGGTACGGCCGATGTACTCAGCTCCACAAGAGCAAGTGAACTGGTATATGCACGTTGAGGTGGCCCAATGCGACAGCTTGTTTTTCGCGTTCTGGTTGAACAGTTTCTTGCAGGAAAATGTCAGTCGTAGTCTTGCAGCGAAGTATGTTTTCCTCAGCGATCTGGAGAGGCGTTTGCGAAGGATTTCTGCCTCGATATCACCTTTGAATTCTAGATTAAGCAGAAGTATTTTCTTTGGGACGGATTGGACTTGTTCAGAAGTCTCCTTAGGTTTGAGATTCTTCTCTATGAACCTGGGTGGGAAACCGTTTTCCATCAGGGTTTTTCGCAGATTACGCAGTTCTTCTTCCCTAGACGTCGTCTCTCTGTTCACAAAAACTATATGCTTTCTGTGTGACTTCATCCAATGTAACAGCATAGATGTTGGCATACCGACATACTCCTGATGAGACAGGGAAATACCTTAATATTAAGATTCTCATTTCCACTTTTTTCTACACGTATCCTGATCACATATGTCTTCTATGAAATGTAGCTCATATATTTCCCGGCTACATGCCTAATCCTGAATTCTACTGATCCGACTTAATTTATTAACTAGAAATCCAAAATAAACTTAGACAATATGGGAACTCAAGCACGAAATCATGATCGTATAGTTTTCGAGACACCCTGGAAGCAGAATTGGATCTTCTGGAAGAAACCTTCGTCCTAAATGGGTACCCGCCAATATTCATTGACAAGAATATCAAACCAAAGGACCAGAAGAACGAACATCACTTGTTTTTAAAGAGATAATTTACATGAATCTGGATTTTAAGGGGGACTCAGTTTGGCTGGGATATCCTCAAGAGAAGAATTTGAGAATCTTCGAAATCAACATTCTTCTCAGCAACACTACGAGTAATACTCTCCAGTTGTCCATTCAACTGCAGAAGTCTTAAGGACACGATCTCTCATCTGGTCACTTCCCTGTGCATATATCACTTTACCTGTTGCTGTGGAGCCAACCAGATATATTGGTCATTCGAGGCGTACTGTGTCCAAAAATGTTCATGAACACTATCCCACAGCATGACTACAAAATGGTAATGGTGGCTGTGTAAGGTGTGTGATCATCGAACATCTCGTCAACACTGGTCATTACATCTCACCAAACGCCTCCTCCTTCAAAGTGACCTCCACATTGAAGAACAACCTACCAAATGAAATCCGCTTTCGTCTCGTTTGTATTGCTGAAGCCTTAGCCATTCATTCAGTTGGAGAAGCCACAGCTATGCACACCAAATATCACCCAACCTCTTCTACTATCATGGTAAAAAACGTGTCGACTTCTTCTGATTTCACGTTTGTGTGCTTGTTGGTTCTATTCTCTAACTCCTCGTAACATTTGTGATTCATAAAAAGAACTCTTACATAATTTCATATTTCCCTTTGTTTCTATGTGCATCCTAATCACTACTCACTCAGGAAACTATTCATCTTATTACATAGATGCATTATCCTTATTCAACTTCTATTATGCATTGATTAACATTAATAACTATGTATTTTGACAACATTTCACCAGCACTCTCTTACTGACCCTTACCACGCCAGTTCTTCTAGAGTGAGCCGTAATTCGCCTTTCGCTGGCAGCTTGATAAGGTAGCCAGTCTTCTTTCCAAACCGTTTACAGTAATGGCGTGAGAATATCAGCTCCATTTACAGTGTTTCATAGTGAGGGAATTCTGTCCGCTCCTCCTGCATTCCCGGACTACAGTAGCATGATTGCATTTAGGATTTCTGCTCTCGTTGGCAGATTGGTGACCACTGGCAGGCAATTTAGTGAGTGCTGTTGTTTGTATTTCTGGGAGGTTGCGGGTGATGATCCATTCAAGTGTCCTTTAAAATTATCAACCCTCCGCTTTATTTGTTTCCCCTCCTTAGTAATCAGTTTCCCTCAAACATCTTTTATTGGTTTCATCATCCGAGTTGACCTCTTTTCATATAGAGACGGACCTGGTTTTCTGCTGTAATGTTTTGAAGTCTCTTCCACCTGTGGCCTGTCTGCCTGCCTGTTCTGCTTCAGTCGCCAGCCAGTGTGTCATGGTATGAGTTAGCCCACATCTGCTTTCCTTCTCGACTTCCTATCCTGCAGGATGACTGCGACTCTACTTCCTTAAGCGCCATTGAGATGAATTCTATCTGATTCGTGGTAAGTCAGTCAGGCTAAATCCACGTCGCTCGCTCTGTGTATATTCTTGTGTTTGTACACCCTCACACCGATCACCAGTTCATTGATAGCGCAGAAGTCAGGGAATAACTCTCCGTTTTCATCCATTTCACCGGCGAGTAGTCTCTCGATCCATGATGTGTTTTCTTCGTGTATTATCTGTTTGCTACAAGTTCAGCTGGTATTCCTATCACCTATGAGGATTTTGATGTCACCATCTGAGATGCTTTCCATTACTGCCCGTAGTTGTCCATGAAAACATCCCTTCTTCTCTTGTTCCGGGTTGTTTGTAGAACCGTGAATAGCATTGGGTGATTGTGACCTTCCTTCCTGCATTTTGAGTTGAGTCTTGTTGTCATAATCCTGGAGAATGAGATTGGTTCGCATTGCATTAGGGCTATGGCCGCCACCAGTGACATCATGATAACCACTCACCGCCTCATTGTGCTCATAGTTGTTGTCTGGTCTGGGTGACCAGACCGGAGTAGATTACTGACTCCCCAGTCAATAGTTTTGAAAGTTCACATCTTTTTCATCTGCTCTCTCAGATTCCCAGCACTTCTATACAACATCTCATTCCCTAGGCTCCCTTAATTCAATTCAATACAGTGACGACAGTAGATTTATTCAGCTAATAATTTTCGAAGTTCGCCAGTGTGGTGAAAGTTGAATTATGGACTTGAATTTCCATTCAAGAACTGTTAAACTCTTAATTATCTCTACATTTCTCACTTGAGTGAGACAACGACTTTAACTATTCCAGCCGATGTAAATGAATGAAATTCTCCAATTTTTGAGAGTGGAATCACCCAGGTGAAATCTCTGAGTAGATTCAAGCATTTCCATCACCATGAATTTCATTCGTAGATGTCTTCATATTTCCGTTGGATAATAAACACATGAATGATCCTCACTTGAATCCGTCTTCAGACATCACAGTCAACTTTAGAATCTTTGATTTTCGATGTGATTGCGGTTAGCTTCACAATTTATTACTTACTCAATATCAAGTCTTATTCATGACAACAGCGAACTTCAGCTCTCGGATAAACACGCATTTGTCAAATTATCACACTATTGATTTTGCACTGTGCTCTCCCCAGTAATGCAATCGTCATCAAGACATATGTTATGTATGACAATACTGAAAAGAAACTTACTCGAATCTACAGTTGAACGAAATGTTTCCTACAACAACCATCTAACGACAAACCACAAACTCCGTCTAACCACAAAACAAATTTCAAAATCATGCTCAGTGATGTAAGCAGTCACAATAGTGAATACAAACAATGTTTCCTTCCAATATTACTGTCCTCAAACATGTATGGAAGTAGGATTCCTCCATCAGTCTGTGCATATCACTCTTCACCAATAATATACAGCTTCAAGTATTTCGATGTAAAACATTGGTGTTGTATCAGGAATCATCACACACAAGACATGACTTTCACTGTAGTTACTACTCTGGTCATTGAAAGTAGTCAACTTATAATGAATAAATATGTGCATCGTAAGCACAGTTAACTGACATAAGATTTCATTTGGTCTAAGTGTGATGTATCTCGTAAATGTGCACGCTGTACAGCATGCAAGGCGTTGAAACAGATTCTGAATGCTTGGGTTTAACTAGGGTGATTCGTTCACATGCAGTGGCATGCATCTGACCTCGGAGCAGATGCTGCAACAAACTCAGAGAGAACTTAAATAAAGTACGGGTATGTCCACTGTTAGGTGACAGACTCTACATTGACAGAAATAACTCTCACCAGAATGATTCATTCTTTCCTTTCGAAACGATTGTCCACATTGTTAGAATTGTGCATAAATACCTCTGTTTCCATCATTTCTGGCTATGTTTTTGGTTTCTACGCTCTCCTTTTTTCGAAATATTCAAAAATTCTCAATTTCAGAAGGCATTCAAGTGGTAGACGATTTATTAAAACGCGTTTTTTTTCTATGTACATGTGATTTTTTGGTTTTCTGGGCCTTTTACCGTCGTTGCTGAACTCTTCTGCTTAAGATCTTTATAATCGTTTAGTAAACACAGCGTATTCTGCATAGACAATATGAGGATGAATTGGCCTGTTCTCATTGCTCGCTTATACGACTTTGTATGGTTTTCTTTAATCTTGATAATGGTATAGAATCTATTTGCATGCTAAATTGGTTGGCAGGGATAACAATTTCATTGAATTTGGTGGCTGCTGGCTTCGTTTATAGGGGCCTTTTTTCACCATAGTGTTGTTATGCGTGCTACTTTTGCATATAATAATGCGTTTGGCTGGTCTTGTATGCGAGATGAGTTCTATTGGGCTTGTCTATGCAGTGCATAATTGATTGACGCGATCAACGATCGGTATAACAATGCTTACCTATCATTAATATACTAACGGTGCGAATGGTCCACGGAGGGAGAGGGCTCTCGAGTGGCTGCACCACAGAATGATCCTGCATGCCATTCTCGTCTCGCAAGAGGTAGGGATGGGTGCGTTTTGTTCACCTGACAACCAATACCCATTCAATGGGTGTATCACTGTGTGAATAAACTGGTTGATCCTGCCAGTAGTCATATGCTTGTCTCCGAGATCAAGTCATGCATGTCTAAGTACATATCTTAAAACGGTGAAACCGCGAATGGCTCATTAAATCAGCTATCGTTTCTTAGATCATATATGCTACATGGATAACTGTAGTAATTCTAGAGCTAATACATGCAATTATGCCCTGACCCGCAAGGGAACGGGTGCATTGATTAGAACAGAACCAACCGCGGGCAGTTTCGGCTGTCTCTGTTGAATTCTGTGATGACTCTGAATAACTTTAATGATCGCAGTTGGCCTTGTGTCGGCAACGGATCTTTCAAATGTCTGCCCTATCAATTTGTTGGTAGGTGATCTGCCTACCATGATAATAACGGGTAACGGGGAATCAGGGTTCGATTCCGGAGAGGGAGCCTGAGAAATGGCTACCACATCCAAGGACGGCAGCAGGCACGATAATTACCCACACCCGGCATGGGGAGGTAGTGGCGAAAAATACGAATACGGGACTCAATTGAGGCTCCGTAATTCGAATGAGTACAATTTAAATCCTTTAACGAGGACCAATTGGAGGGCAAGTCTGGTGCCAGCAGCCGCGGTAACTCCAGCTCCAAGAGTGTATATTAAAGTTGCTGCGGTTAAAATGCTCGTAGTTGAACCTGGGTTGTGCGGTCTCATGCCGTTGCTTGTTCGCGGTTTTGGTTACAATCAGAACTTGTGTTCGGCTCGGTGTGGTGGTTGTGCAGCCTTTCAGCCGTATCTGTGTAAACGGGTGCTGACGGAGATGGGTGAGCTTGTATTGCCCGCTAACTGTTGGCATGCTTCCGGATGCCTTTAACCGGGCGTCGGGAGCGGACGGCATCTTTACTTTGAACAAATTTGAGTGCTAAAGGCAGGCCTTTGTGCCTATAAATTCTTGCATGGAATAATGAAATAGGACTTCGGTTCTATTTTGTTGGTTTTCGGATCCGAAGTAATGGTTAAGAGGGACAGACGGAGGCATTTGTATGGCGGTGTTAGAGGTGAAATTCTGGGATCATGGCCAGACAAACTATAGTGAAAGCATTTGCCAAGAATGTTTTCATTGATCATATGGTTGCAAAGCTGAAACTTAAAGGAATTGACGGAAGGGCACCACCAGGAGTGGAGCCTGCTGTTTAATTCGACTCAACACGGGAAAGCTCACCCGGCCTGGACACTGTGAGGATTGACAGATTGAAGGCTCTTTCTTGATTCGGTGGATGGTGGTGCATGGCCCTTCTTAGTTGGTGGAGCGATTTGTCTGGTTAATTCCGATAACGAACGAGACTTTAACCTACTACAAAGTAGATTGGTCCTCTGTGCTCGTTCAGGGCGCGGCTTCTATTGCTTCTTTGTGAAGTAGTGTCGTCGTGATCCGGCGGGTACGGTGCCAGTTTTTACTTCTTAGAGGGACAGATGGCACATCGAATTCGTACGAAATTGAGCAATAACACGTCTGTGATGCCCTTAGATGTCCGGGGCCACACGTGCGCTACAATGACGGTGCCAGCGAGTCTGGGAACGTGGCCCGAAAAGGTTGGGCAAACTGTTTCATCACCGTCGTGACTGTGATCGGGGCTTGCAATTGTTCCCCGTGAACGAGGAATTCCTGTTCAGTGCAAGTCAAAGCTTGCGCCGATTACGTCCCTGTCCTATGTACACACCGCCTATCGCTACTACCGATTGAGTGGTTTAATGAAGCTGTTGGATTGGTGTCGTTGCAGTGGCTTTGCCGGTCGACTGAAGCCGAGAAGACGACCTAACCTGACTATTTAGAGGAAGTAAAAGTCGTAACAAGGTTTCCGTAGGTGAACCTGCGGAAGGATCATTACAAGATTCTCAAACATGTACCCAATTGAAGCACGGATATTGTTGTGGTGTGCTAAGACACGCCAGTGGGTGTTGGTTGACCTGCCTAGTCGACCGGCACCCAAGCCTAGATGCTGGTAGGCAAAAAGACTACACAAGCATGTGTACCCGAAAGATTAAATCATGTGTTGTTTTGGCTTGAGCAACCAATCAGCACAAATGAGTCAAGTATCATGATGGCTGTACTCGTCGCAATCGATCATTGATAGAGAAACATGATCTTGGTGGTGTTGTTTTGGCTTGGGAGACCAAACAGCATGAATGAAATGAGTGAAGTACTCATAAAGACTGGGCCTCGCAGTCGATCATCCCTACTGTACTGTTGCTAAAAACTGAAACTGAAAGGAATTGACGGAATTTTACTCTTTGACCGGGGTACCTAACCTGTAATATGCTCTGATGGTGTTCTCGTGACTTTTGTTGCCAGATCTGCCAAGGGCGATTGGATAGTACGCGACCTAATGGTTGTGTGCAAGGTTTGAAGAAGGCTGTGTGTTATTTGCATACGCCTCGCCCTGATAATGTTTCCCTCATTTTACACTGTTTAAGCGATACGGTTTGGCTTGCCATTCACAGGTTTGCTGCTCCGCATGCACCTGGCTTTCAGCTGGACTGCATTTACGCTGGCCTGGTAGACTTGCGCCCAGGTTGCAGCCTCGAACCTTTAGTTCTATGCATCTGGGAAACCAATGTGTAGGATTATTGGAGTATAAATTTGAGCGGTGGATCACTCGGCTCGTGCGTCGATGAAGAGTGCAGCCAACTGTGTGAATAATTTGAACTGCATACTGCTTTGAACATCGACATCTTGAACGCATATTGCGGCTACGGAATATCCTGTGGCCACGTCTGTCCGAGGGTCGGCTTTCCATCTATCACGATGCACTTTGAGTCGTGGATTGGGCGAGTGCCTGCCGGCGTGTATACCCGTATATCAACGCGGGTTGCTGGTCAAAGGCTCCGTCCTAATTTGTCCGGCCACAGCCTAGTCTGGTGTAGAACTTCTGATTGAGTCGCCACGGTTGGTTGTGCTCTAGTCGTAGCTTAATGATATACATATATATAAACGCTTGAGAGTACATGACCTATCGTGAGTACAGTTATAAATAAACGGCTTGATTGGAGGTCTATACATAGTCTATGGCTTAACCGAGAGTGTGTTATGCACATTATCAGTTTTACCCTGACCTCGGATCAGATGTGAATACCCGCTGAACTTAAGCATATCACTAAGCGGAGGAAAAGAAACTAACAAGGATTCCCCTAGTAACTGCGAGTGAACAGGGATTAGCCCAGCACCGAAGCCTGTGGTTATTTGACTGCTAGGCAATGTGGTGTTTAGGTTTGTTCTTGGCATAACTGCTCTGCCCCAAGTCCAGCAATGAGTACGGCATACCGTTCTGGCCCAAAGAGGGTGAAAGGCCCGTGGAGGTAGAGACCAAGCATGACAGTTTTGTCCAGAGCTTACTTTGGAGTCGGGTTGTTTGAGAATGCAGCCCAAAGTGGGTGGTAAACTCCATCCAAGGCTAAATACTTGCACGAGTCCGATAGTAAACAAGTACCGTGAGGGAAAGTTGAAAAGTACTTTGAAGAGAGAGTAAACAGTGCGTGGAACCGCTCAGAGGTAAACGAGTGGAGTTGATTTGCGATCCTTGGAGATTCAGCTGATGAGCATGATTTGTGCTTGGGCATATTGACCGCCTTTCAGTGTCTGCTTAACTGCGGGTGCCTGCCTCTGGTGGGTATGTATGGTGCGCTTATCATGTGCCGCACGCATTGGAGGGTGTATGAGTCTGCTTGTCAGTGCACTTTCTCAGGGTGTTCACCACGACCGGCACTGCTGTCTGTCTGCTGTAGTCAAACTGATCAGGTCTGATTAACGTTGGGCTTGGTTGGGTTGGCAGGTGACTCACTGGTCCATTCTGTGGGCAGAGTTTACTACGGTATAGGGATCTGTACGGTGTGTCGGAGACGGCGGCTTTGCATATGCGCTCTGTCCTTCAGGCGTGGTTGAGTCTGGTCGACTTGTTGCTAGTTTCGGCTGGTCAGTTGATGGCTTGATCATGTTCAGTTGGCAGTGGTGTGTGTGTCTTAGTTTGGGCCAATAGTCTGTGGTGTTGTGGTAGACTATCCACCTGACCCGTCTTGAAACACGGACCAAGGAGTTTAACATGTGCGCGAGTCATTGGGCTTTACGAAACCCAAAGGCGCAGTGAAGGTAAAGGTTTGGCTTGTCCAGGCTGAGGTGAGATCCTGTTGTTTTGCTCATTAATTCCAAGCTGCGAGCAGCAGGCGCATCACCGGCCCGTCCCATGACGTAGACATGTGGCCTTGTGCTATGTGCACCGTCGGGGCGGAGCAAGAGCGTACATGTTGAGACCCGAAAGATGGTGAACTATGCTTGCGAAGGTTGAAGTCAGAGGAAACTCTGGTGGAGGACCGTAGCGATTCTGACGTGCAAATCGATCGTATAACGTGAGTATAGGGGCGAAAGACTAATCGAACCATCTAGTAGCTGGTTCCCTCCGAAGTTTCCCTCAGGATAGCTGGCATTCTGAGATATAAACAGTTTTATCCGGTAAAGCGAATGATTAGAGGCATTGGGGAGAAAACATCCTCAACCTATTCTCAAACTTTAAATGGGTGAGAAGCTTAACTCGCTTAAATGGAGTTCTGCATTGAATGTGAGTGCCAAGTGGGCCATTTTTGGTAAGCAGAACTGGCGCTGTGGGATGAACCAAACGTGCGGTTAAGGTGCCTAACGCGACGCTCATGAGATACCACAAAAGGTGTTGGTTGGTCCAGACAGCAGGACGGTGGCCATGGAAGTCGGAAACCGCTAAGGAGTGTGTAACAACTCACCTGCCGAATCAACCAGCCCTGAAAATGGATGGCGCTCGAGCGTTGGACCTATACCGTACCGTTGCTGCAAGCTGGGCCTAAGCAGGGTGAGGGCAAACTGACTTGGTCCAGGCATGGAGTGGCGGCGACGAGTAGGAGGGTCGCTGTGGCTAGCGGGAAGCCTCAGGCGTAAGCCTAGGTGAAGCAACCACAGGCGCAGATCTTGGTGGTAGTAGCAAATATTCAAGTGAGAACCTTGAAGGCCGAAGTGGAGAAGGGTTCCATGGGAACAGCAGTTGGCCATGGGTCAGGCGGTCCTAAGTGATCCGGTAAATCGGAACAGAGACGGGGTGCCTGACATTGTCCGCTTGCGGGCTTTGTTAGTATTGCTGCTAAAGTACTGTTGCAACGCAGCCCCCTGTAGCGAAAGGGAATCGGGTTAATATTCCCGACCCTGTCCACGGAGATTGGTGCATGTTGGATCTTTGATTCAGTGTGTGCCCAGCGCGGTAACGCAACCGAACTCGGAGACGTCGGCGGGAAGAGTTCTCTTTTCTTTGTTAGGAGTGCATCCACCCCCTGGAATCGGCTTGTCCGGAGATAGGGGGCTAGCCTCCGTAAAGCACCACCCTTCTTGTGGTGTCCGGAACGCTCCTGTCGGCCCTTGAAAATCCGAGCCAGGCAGTATAATTTTCCTGGCAGGCCGTACCCATATCCGCAGCAGGTCTCCAAGGTGAACAGCCTCTGGCAATTGAAGAATGTAGGTAAGGGAAGTCAGCAAATTGAATCCGTAACTTCGGGAGAAGGATTGGCTCTGGGGGCCGAGTCAGACAGGCCGAGATCAGATACGTGTCGGTCCAGTTGGAGGCTGGTTTCCTTGCTGCTTTGTGTGCTTCGGTGCATATTGTTGTGGAGTTACTGGACTCTGACCGCGATCGATCGTGGGCGGTTTCAGCTGTTAGTGTTGTATGGCTAGCAACGCGCGTGGACTTGCTCTGCGTTGCGTCAAGCGGCTGTGCTTCCATTGTTTGGCGCGCGACGGCTAACTCAGAACTGGCACGGACCAGGGGAATCCGACTGTCTAATTAAAACAAAGCATTGCGATGTCCGCTGACCGGTTATGACGCAATGTGATTTCTGCCCAGTGCTCTGAATGTCAAAGTGAAGAAATTCAACCAAGCGCGGGTAAACGGCGGGAGCGCTACATTTCGCTCTGAATCACGGAACTCTTGTTCTATACATATTTGCACACAAAATCCGTTGAAAACTGTTTCATTTTCACACTCTACACATTTGAAAACCCTATACACACTTTACCTCCCTGGATTTATTATATAAACTGACTTTCCAATAACCCTGCATTGTGCACTCTGTGGATTTATAAAATTTCATACTTATCAAGCTCAATTCGGTGAGTCTTGGCATTTTTCCGAAGTTTTTCGTTATTTATTGACTAGTTACGACTTTTTCAGTGGTTTTTACTCAGTGGTTTTCGGTTTTTTGCAAGCTCCCTATTTTCGGCTATCTGGTGTTCTAGGCTAGTATTATCATCTCAGATATTAGGACTATTAGTTATTATTACTACTTCTGTTAGTTTTAAATAGTTTATTTTCATTAAAATAGTGCTTTTTATAGAAAAAACCGCATGTTTTTAGCTTGAGTGAACCTAGTTCGGTAATTACCCAAAACTCCCCCTTTTGCCCTGTACTCTGAACTTTACATTTTTGCTTGGTACTCCGAAACAACTGCTCCTCTCTTCCTGAATTTTTACATGGTGTTTCTACTCACCGAATGCGTTCTTTTGATTCATAGCTTGACGACTTAATCTTCGATTTAGAGACTTTCACTCCTTAATTTAGACATACCTGTCATAATCTTGCCGTTTTTAACGATGTTTTCCTCCTTATTCGTGCTGCTTCCAATTTCTGTCGCTGAAATTGTAATAATCAGTTTCAGCTCGTGGGACCCTTTCGTTTGATATATAATTTGTACCTGTTTCTTCTAAATTTCCTAAATCTTCCCCTCATTTCTTGGTCTTTTGCCCACTCTGGCTTAAGAAGTACCCGCGACTCACCAGTCGATTTTCTCTTTGGCCGTTATTCAACCCTCCAGTCCTTATTATTTATTTCCCTTATCTTATCTAGTGAGTCGAAAACTATTTTTTACCCACTAGTTTCCCGTCATTCCTTCCCTGCATAACCTTTTGTACTATTAGTGCCTTTTTCATACCCCCCCTTACTAAATTCCCTGTGACCTTGAGAATAACCTTGGGCTCTCAAAGACCTTGGTACCTGATTCTCTACCCCCTGTACTACACGCTTACCCCTACCACTTTTACTTTCTGCACTTCCTTCGAAGTGTAAACAAGGTACCTTCTCTTCTGTAGTTCACCCCTTTTTTCGTCATTTTTAGTTTTTTCTTAAGTTCGAGCCCCTATAGCTCCGCCTTCTTCCCACCTGTGCTGCTTCCTTTGGTCCCTTTTTGCACATTTTTACTTGGTTTTAGTGGTGATCTGACACAACAGCTGAGTTAGGAGCTCTCCTTTTTCCGATTTCCATCGTTTTTTCACCCTTATTTTCGCGAATAACTTCAAGTTCGAGCCCGTCTTTCCTCCCCTTTGCTTCCGCCAACCGTACCTTTTTTCATTTTCCGAAGAAAGTGCCTTTAGTTCTTTTGAAAGCAGCAAACTGTACTCTTTTAGCTGCTTCCCCTACTGAACTATTCACTATTAAACTTTCATCTTTGCCCATTTTTATACCCGTTTTCAGTAACTTTTACTCTTTTCCTGAATCACTTCTAGCAGTAAATTTCGCCTTTGGCCGGAATTTAGCTAAACGCTATCTCCACAGGCCCCATTAAGCTTTTATTGATCCGAAGGCAACGGACTAATTGTGTCTTCTGATTGGTCCAATCTCCTTCTAATTTCTTCATTTTCACAATTTTTCTTGAGTTTGCAACCCTCTTATTGTCAATCTGTTACCTGAACTCCCCCAATACCTTCCATTCCTAATAGAGCTCCTTCCCTTCTTTCGGACGAGCACCTATACTCTGCAATCACCCCCTCCCTCTCCATCCTACAAGCCCGCAAACTTGAACTTTCTCTTATTTTTCACCTATTTTGTTGCTAAGACACTGCTAGATTGTGTCATCACTCTTTCTGTATATACTATATATTACTTTTTCCGTCTTCTACTGGGCCGTTTCGACCCAGTTTCTTTCCTTATATGGTAATTCCTACCCTAGGAATTCAAATCTTCTGGCATTTTTTCCTCACCACCCCCCCTTCCCCCCTCTATTACATAATCGGACCGTTTTTTGCGTTTATCTTTGCCCCTGTTAGGATTTCGACGTCGGTCCCCCGACCTTTTTTTCGTTTTTCGGCACGAGGACTTGATTGCACTTGGTCCCGTGGCCGTATCACCCCCCGTTCCTGAGATAGCATTTGTAACCACCCCCCCTCCCCTTTCATTTAAATCGTGTTTACCCCCGTTTTTGTCCTTTCCTGCCTCCCCCCTGGTCATTGTACATATCCCATTCCATAGTCTTTGGATAGAACCCACCCTCCTCTATCCATTGACCACCCATATTCGTCCACCACCCCCTCTCCCTCTGTTCTACGAACCTGCAAATTTGGACTTTTTCCTTTCTTACACCATCTTTATCCTTTCTTAAAAGTCACGGCGAGGGGTCTATGAACGATCCGTGACACAACCCTGCTCCGCAGCGGTTGTCCCTCATCAACACGAGTTTGTATACACTACACTCTCCTGTTTCTTGTCAGCAATGTCAACCTCTTCGTCATCTTCCTCCGTGGCCTCTGCCACGGACCGTGCTGACACCCCCTGTCCGGCACCTTCTTCTTCCTTCTCTTCCTCCCCCTCTCCTCCGCCTACTCCCGTCCGATATCCTTTGCCTTCTTCTCTCGAACCTCGTCAATCCAACTCCCCTGCCTTTATCAACTCCTCCAATTCCGCTGCTGCGTCGACGCTTTCCACTACGTCTAGTTCATCAAGCTCTATTTTGATTTCAAATTATAACTGCCCCTACTGTCAACGAATATTTGCAACGTCTATGGGGCTCACTCAACACCTCCGGCACGCTCACCCCGTCGACTACAACAATATCCTTCTAGGTCGAATAATTTCTTCCAATCGCCCACCACGCAACTGGACAGCTCAGGAGGAACTGTCCCTAGTCACAATTGCGAATGCGAATGCTGATCGTTTTTCTCGTAAATCGGATTTCTACTCCTTCCTGCATATACAACTGCCACATCGATCCGTGGAAGCCATCAAGAGCCGGCTAAAGATGCTACGCTGGCAGGCTCCACCGTCCTCATCTTCTTCCGCCTCGAGTGCAATATCCTCTCAGACTACATCGCCATCTGGATCGTCGCTGTCGTTTGCTTCTTCTTCGTCGCGATCTACTCGTCCTGCACTCCGTGTTTGGACCCCCTATGAAGATCAGTTCCTCTTAGCTGCCGCCCGCCAACTTGACGTCCCCTGTTTGACCAATGCCCAACTGCATTGTGTACTTGCCGATCTACTCACTGATCGCTCTACTGAAGCGATCCGTCGAAGACTGGGTAGGCTGGGCTGGCGACGAGCCGTAGCACTATCTCACCCATCATCCAAATCGAACGTCTTCATACATACCGAATCTGGCTCATCCCCGTATTCCTGCCTCTCCTGATTCTCCTAACCGCAACGATGCTTCATCTGTCGACGACTCTGACGACAACAGCCAATCATCCGTTTCAACTGCCAACTCCTCTTCCACAGCCTCCAATCGCGTCCGCCAACCAACTCCTCCCATCATTCGCCTATCTTCTCTTTCCTCTGACTCAGGGGAGGAGGTTGACTCCGACTCTTCCCTGTCTTCATCGGAGTCTCAATGCAACGTCTTTGTTCCTTTTGATCTATGTCCTATTCGATCCCGTCGACGTCTCCGACAATCGCCGCTGACTATTACTATATCGTCCGACTCTGGAGAATCCTCTGGTTCTGATGACGACAACCACCTTCACTTCGGGTCGATCAAATCACTGCGTATGGAAGCAGATAGCACGAGTATCATTCAGCCAATAGAGCTTACCTCCGCCTTTTCTTCCGTTGTCCAACATCCTCTCCATGTCGCCATCTGCACGACGACAACTGCTTTGTTATGTCACCAGCCATCCCCCGTAGAACATCAGTCTTGTCCAGTTGATCTTGACGAGTTGCCCTACAATGATAACACTACCTCACCTGTTCTTTTTGACTCTCTTCAATCCAGCATTCTTTGTTCTGTACTTACTCAACTTAACAATGACTCTCGTTTGCTTCAACCTTCTTTACTGTTAGATTGTATCAAATCCTTTTCCTCCGGTGTTTGTTCGCGAGATTCTATTCTTTCTTCTCTTGAATTGCATGCCTGTGATGTCTTTCCGATTAAGTGGCTTCCTTCCAAACCCCGTTGTCTTCCCCATGATTTTGATAGTCTTTCTTCTAAGAAAAAGCGTAGAGTTTTGTATGCCCATATTCAAGCTCTCTTTGCCAAGTCCCCCAAAGATGCTTCTGCTACTGTTGTCGATGGTAGGTGGCGTAATCCTTTCTATATTGATCCCCTATCTATTCCTAATTTTAATTCTTACTGGGTGGATATCTTTTGTTCCTCTTCCATGGTTGACCAGCGTCCTATTAATCCGGTGATCCCTGTCAATGACTCCTTAGCTGCTCCCCTTAATGCTGGGGACATTACGTGGGCCCTGAAGGACATGCGACACTCCGCTTGTGGGGTGGATCGTATATACGCCAGTGACCTGCTTAGATGTAATCCTGATGTTATTGCTGGCTACCTTAATCTTCTGCTCCTGGTGAACTATGTGCCTCGAAATCTTGCAACTGCCCGCGTCACTTTTATCCCCAAAAACGAATCCTCCTGTACACCCGCTGATTTTCGCCCTATCTCTATCACTCCTGCCATTATTCGTTGCTTTCATAAGATTCTCGCCCGCCGATGGATGACTCTTTTTCCCCATGAGAAAAATCAATTTGCATTTCTTAACAAAGATGGGTGTTTCGAGGCAACTAATCTCCTTCACGCTATCCTCAGGGAAGCCCACTCCAAATCTTCCTCCTGTGCCATAGCTATTCTTGATGTTTCTAAAGCCTTCGATAGCGTATCACATGACACCATTCAACGTGCGGCTGCTAGATTTGGATGCCCCCCATCCTCTGTCAATACCTTTTGTCGTTCTACGCCCAATCCACATCCCGCCTTCATTCCACTTCGTGTGCACCTACCCGTGGCGTCAAACAAGGCGACCCCTTATCGCCTCTTCTTTTCATTATGGCTCTTGATGAAGCCCTTTCCTCCATTGGTGATGAACCACCGCTGTTTGTGGGGGATCATCCCATTAACTATATTGCCTATGCTGATGATCTTCTTCTTTTCGCCCCGGATGCCAGTTCTCTCCAGCGCAAACTAGATATCCTTTCCCATCATCTCTCACTGTCGGGTCTGCAGATTAACCCCTCCAAAAGTACGACGATAAATATTGTCTCGAGTGGCAAACTCAAAATTACAGCGTTAGCTCCTACAGTGTTTTCCATCAACTCTACTCCTATCCCCCAACGTTAAAAGTTACTGACAAGTTCGAATATCTTGGTATTCCTTTTAACTATAAAGGTCGCATGCCCTTGGACTACCTGTCTCTCCTTCGTCAATATACCGATAACGTAACTGCCGCGCCTCTCAAACCCTACCAGCGTGTTCATATTGTCCGCAATACCATTGTCCCACGACTGCAGTACGTTCTTACCCTTGGAGTTGTCCATAAAAAGACTCTACTAGCTCTAGATTGTCATATTCGGGCCTCTCTCCGTGCCTGGCTCCGACTCCCTAAGGACACTCCCTTAGCTTACTTCTATACGTCCATACGTGAAGGCGGTCTCGGTATTCCTCATCTCTCTTCCATGATTCCACTTCATCGTCGCAAACGTGCTGAGAAGCTACTCGCCTCTCCCAACCCCTGTATACGCTGGGCTGCTACATCTCCCCACTTTGCTCCCTTTCTACGTATAGCCAATCTACCGATCCCGCTTCACAATGAAACAACCAA
>OX235276.1:2919432-2924432 GCA_944472155.2 Trichobilharzia szidati
AACTACAAAGGAAGACGCTCCTATGATCATATTGGTGTTCTCAAGGAGTATCTGCGTAATGTGACTCAGGTACCCTTGAAACCGCAACAACGCATGAAGATACTCAAGAATAATCTCATCCCTCGATTGCTCTATACTTTAACACTAAGCATTACGCATAAGAACACATTAAAGAATCTAGACCAATTGATTCGTGCTTCTGTCCGCAAGTGGCTCCGCCTTCCAACTGATACTCCAACAGCATACTTCCATGCCAACATCAAGAAAGGTGGCCTTGGTATTATGAATCTTGCGTCAACGATCCCTAGCCATCGGAGAAAACGAATACAAGCGTTACTCAACAACCAAAATCAACTCTTGCGCAGCATTGCATCCTCTGATACTTTTGCCCCGTTTCTTCGAATTTGCAACCTTCCCATGCGTGCCAACAGACAAGTAGTCACCTCCGCTGAGGAAGCCCAAGATAGCTGGGCACAACAGCTCTACTCATCTCTCGACGGTCGAGGACTTAATGAATCCGCCAATTGTCCTGATTCCCATAAATGGCTCCTAAATCCTGACACTATCTTCCCTCGTCTCTATATACGAGCCATTCAACTGCGTGGCGGACTGCTTGGTACCAAAGTCAGAAAAGCGCGGGGTCGTCCTACGGAAGATATCTATTGCAGAGGAGGCTGTGCTCAACCGGAAAGCCTCCAGCATATTCTACAACATTGTGCGCTGACTCACGACGTACGCTGCAAAAGACACAACGACGTTTTAAATCTGATTGCTGATAAGTTGCGGAAGCTTAAAACCAGATTTTATGTTGAACCATGCATTCCAACATCATCGTCATTTTGTAAACCTGATCTCCTTATCCTGATTGGTGGTGTTGCATATATACTGGATGTTGCAATATGCAGTGATGCCTACATGAATATAAGCCACGCTGCCAAGATATCTAAATATGGTGCCCCTGCAATTGTTGCTGCTTGCAAGCGATTCCTTTCCGTCATGGGACATGCAGTTGAGAAAATTGTTCAAATCCCAATTGTTATCTCATATCGTGGATTGATCAATACACTCTCAGCAAGGTTTTTACACAGACTTCTCTTTACGTCTCTTGATATTTCACACCTCTGTATTTCTGCTATAAAAGGTTCTCTAAAAGTATATGATACTTATATGCGTGGGACATATAGACATTCTGGCTAACAATTTTGACCCTTTCAACTTTTGGAATGGACAATTTGTACAATAATCAAGTTGAAAGTAAAGATGGAATAGAAATTACAGGGTTAAAAGAAAGTTCAAAGAATAAATAGTTTTCCTGTCCGTTTAATTCAGCAGCTCAGGTTATTGTCAGCTATTAGATTGATTGGATTACAGTAGATGAATGTTGAGTGAATAGGTATATAAGAGTTACATAAGTACACAGGTTATCAAAAACAGAAATGTTCAATATGGTTACCACTGAAAGACTGGTTAAAATATCGACATTAAGACATCAGTTCTTTAGGATTACGTAAATGCATGTGATTGAGCAGGATACAGCGTATAACACAAATAACAGAGTTATTGAAAATCGTGAGAAAGTCAATGGACACAAGTAATCAATTGAATTAACCAGATACCAAAAGTTGAAAGGGTCAAAATTGTTAGCCAGAATGTCTATATGTCCCACGCATATAAGTATCATATACTTTTAGAGAACCTTTTATAGCAGAAATACAGAGGTGTGAAATATCAAGAGACGTAAAGAGAAGTCTGTGTAAAAACCTTGCTGAGAGTGTATTGATCAATCCACGATATGAGATAACAATTGGGATTTGAACAATTTTCTCAACTGCATGTCCCATGACGGAAAGGAATCGCTTGCAAGCAGCAACAATTGCAGGGGCACCATATTTAGATATCTTGGCAGCGTGGCTTATATTCATGTAGGCATCACTGCATATTGCAACATCCAGTATATATGCAACACCACCAATCAGGATAAGGAGATCAGGTTTACAAAATGACGATGATGTTGGAATGCATGGTTCAACATAAAATCTGGTTTTAAGCTTCCGCAACTTATCAGCAATCAGATTTAAAACGTCGTTGTGTCTTTTGCAGCGTACGTCGTGAGTCAGCGCACAATGTTGTAGAATATGCTGGAGGCTTTCCGGTTGAGCACAGCCTCCTCTGCAATAGATATCTTCCGTAGGACGACCCCGCGCTTTTCTGACTTTGGTACCAAGCAGTCCGCCACGCAGTTGAATGGCTCGTATATAGAGACGAGGGAAGATAGTGTCAGGATTTAGGAGCCATTTATGGGAATCAGGACAATTGGCGGATTCATTAAGTCCTCGACCGTCGAGAGATGAGTAGAGCTGTTGTGCCCAGCTATCTTGGGCTTCCTCAGCGGAGGTGACTACTTGTCTGTTGGCACGCATGGGAAGGTTGCAAATTCGAAGAAACGGGGCAAAAGTATCAGAGGATGCAATGCTGCGCAAGAGTTGATTTTGGTTGTTGAGTAACGCTTGTATTCGTTTTCTCCGATGGCTAGGGATCGTTGACGCAAGATTCATAATACCAAGGCCACCTTTCTTGATGTTGGCATGGAAGTATGCTGTTGGAGTATCAGTTGGAAGGCGGAGCCACTTGCGGACAGAAGCACGAATCAATTGGTCTAGATTCTTTAATGTGTTCTTATGCGTAATGCTTAGTGTTAAAGTATAGAGCAATCGAGGGATGAGATTATTCTTGAGTATCTTCATGCGTTGTTGCGGTTTCAAGGGTACCTGAGTCACATTACGCAGATACTCCTTGAGAACACCAATATGATCATAGGAGCGTCTTCCTTTGTAGTTGAAAGGAATACCCAGATATGTGAATTCTTCCGTTGGCGAGATTGCAGCAATCGCTTGGCAGTTGATGTTGAAGACAGTTGGAGCAAGAGCAGTGATTTTACGCTTCCTATCAGCAACAACATTGATTGTACGGCTCTTGGTAGCGTTGATACAGAGACCAGCTTGTTCGAGTGCAGTTGCAATACAACTTAGTTTACTTTGAAGAGCATCAGCGTTCGGGGCGAAGATAATAAGATCATCGGCATAGGCGATATAGTGCAACGGGTGTCCATCTATAAAGATGGGTTCATGAGCATCGAGAGCGTTGAGGACCTCGTCCATGGTCATAATAAATAATAATGGAGATAAAGGGTCACCTTGTTTAACACCTCTGCTAGGATGACATTTAATCTTGTGAAAGAGACTATAAGAATTAGACTAGTAATTGGCGAGGTATTCGCAGAGCATCGAAGGAGCACCAAAGCTTTGGGCAACGCGTAGGATGGTTTGATGGAGAACACTATCAAATGCTTTTGAGATATCGAGGATAGCAATGGCACAAGTTTTATGGTTGGAATGAGTTTCCCGCAGGATAGCATGGAGCAGATTTGTGGCTTCAAAGCAGCCATCACGTTGAAGAAAGGCAAACATTATAGGGTACGAACAATCCAACGTCTTAGGTACTTGGTCTTCAATACCAACTTTCTTAGGAAGACTGAAGGATAACCATCTGAAACTTTTGGAATTGACGGTACACCGCCTTATGCTAGGTCCGCGACCAGCCTGGCTTAAGGCGTATCTAATTGGTTGCAACCCCCTCAACAAACATGGATATGGAACATACAGGTAAATCGATAAAGCTCTCAAGCGATCTAGCGGACTTGTTTGACGAGTATGGGAATGTTTGTAGTAATATAAGTCTGGTTGTGCCCGATCTGTTGCCAGATCTGGGAGCGTTTGTAGTTCGTTTGGGTACGCCAAATAATTGTGGGCTGACGTATGTTTGTGCTAGGTTAGGTAGCCCTGCTTGTATTCACCAATGTACAAAGTGCCCAAAAAGCTTCACCACTGCTAGTGGGCTAGGGCAGCATGAAAGACATGCTCACGCCTTCGACTACAATGGGGAATTAGTTAATAGAGTACACAACCAAAAGAAGAGGGTTTGGGACGACGAGGAGGACGACCATCTTAAACAAGTGGCCAAGAGGATGAGAGCACAATACCCTAATATAACAAGGGCTAAGTTCTATAACAAAGTTCATGAGCAGTTCAAGCACAGATCTCGTGAATCAGTCAAGAGGAGACTACTCCTCCACGACCGGGTAATCCAAACTGGTTCGGAAACTGGGGAGGATTTAACCAGAAACGAGGTTGAACTACAAGGATCAAACATGAGTACCATCAATAGCCAGAGCAATACTAGGTATTGGACTTGGGATGAACAGGAACTCCTTCATAAAACGGTGGAGGAGGTGAGAGCATCAACAAACAGACTCAAGAAGAAGGACTTCATTGACAAAGTACATGAAAACTTCCCTAATAGAAGCAGAGAGGCAGTTAGACGAAAACTGTGCTGCTCCAACCTTATGATAGACACTAGTAATGACACTGAGCTTCAAAAACCGAGACAGCAAGTCACTGAGGCAAACAGCCCAATGGCCACAAGACCAGAAGCAGAGGGACCTAGAGATGATTCCACTGTACCTATGGAACTGTAGAAATCAGACATTCTAGACGACATTATAAGAACATGTCCGAGAAACAATCCACTATTTAAGCTGGCTAAAAAGTTATTAACCGGAACATTACCATGGGAGGCAGGCCTAGCAAGGCTTGACACATATGTGGAGAAATCATTCCCACATACCATGAAAACCAAAGGTGTTCGCACCAGCGGAAACTCAGTCTCTACTGAGGAAAAGTTAAGTAAAGCGGCCATCAAAAGACTAACACATAAACATGTACAAAAACGTCTAAGGAATAATCGAAGAATGGGGGCGTCTGAGATCCTCTCAGGCAGATGGAGAAACGCCTATAAACCTACCCCTTCCTTGCCCAAGACATGTACAGAATACTGGGGCAATATCTTCGAGCAGGTAAGTGCAATAGACAACAGGCCCATCAAAAGGGTAGTGGAGCCAGACTGGGAATTTGTGAAGATAATCGATGAGAGAGAAATCAGGC